>JAVCKU010000150.1:7797945-7811248 GCA_032273985.1 Hypsolebias coamazonicus | reverse complement strand
CTGGTTGAACTGTAAAACGAGAATGAATGGCCTGTTTGTTCAGTCACAGCAGAAAATTAGTTGGTGATGTAACAAGCGAAACAAATTATTTAGAACAATAGGAAGTCGCGTTCAAAGACGAACTTCTCACCGTTTGTCTCCGTCATTACAGGACAGAACTGAGCCGCTGAGCAGCGACCAGAAGACTATGAAGACAGGATGTACTCACCTGCAGGGGAAATGTTGCCGACTTGTTCCCCACGTATCCCCTGACAACGTGACTCTGAATGGACAGCACACGGCACTCCATAACCGCAGTTCGCATTTAAAAAACACCCAACAAAGATAAGATTGCTGAAGGAATTTAGCCGGTAACAGGAATTAAAACTCAACAAACGCTCTGGAAAACTTGACAAATGAAAAGTAGGTTCGGTACCGAAGGGCACGAGATGTACCGTTGGTTGGAACGTTTCCAGTATTTTTTTTTTCAGGCAGCTGACCGGACACCAAAAATGATGCATTCAATGACTGGAGAAAAACGTGGGAGATATGAGTTCACATTTAAAGGAAAATTCAGCGGCAAACTTTTTTTTTTCTATTCAGCTTTACAATTTACAAACCCAGCACTGTTTTTTGTTTGTTTCTTTTAAACCAAAATACATTAAAATGTATGAAGTCAAACAAATAATAAGCTAATATTTGTCGTGGCGGTAGCATACCCTCGTACTTTAAACGCTACACGTGCAACGTTTCTGTCAAATACTTTTGTTAGACTGTTAGCAAAATATCTCATGAACCAAAAAAACTGATTTGAATGAAACCTGCAAAACGTAATCATTGAATGCACATTTACAACTGATTAAATTTTGGGTTGATCAACTGCTTAACTAATCAACCTTTGTAAACACAGGCGTTATAATTCCATCATTTTTACAGATAAAGTGGTCAAATTTGATATGCTTGTAGCTGGAAGCTGTTCCTGTCATATACAGTACAGTACTTTAACTAACAAGCTGTGTGAAATATTTAAAACTTTGGCATACAAGCCAATGGGTGAGGCATTTCTTCAAAGTTTTATTTATTTAACAGGTTACTGTATGTTCTTTTGGAAAGATTTTTGTAAAGGATTGACTTGTAACTGCTGATACCATTTTAACTACATGTATACGTAAAGTCGTAAACAATACATATACCGTTTTATTTAAAACATATGTCCAATCCGGGTGGTAAAAACCATGGTGTAAAGTTCCAAAAAAATTAAATAATGTTAAATATTGCAAATACATAAAAAAAATATCTGGTTCATATTTGGGTTTATCATTGTTGCATTAAATCTAATGCCCAGTTAAACAATTTTTAGGATGTATACATGTTGTTTTTGTAAAGAGACACTATGGTGGCTTCTTATGAAGCTAAAGGGTGTCTGACTCTTCCAAGTTTGCCTCTGCAGGTTATCGTATGGGAATGCCTGTGAGATGAGTATCGGTCATTCAGGTTGTTGGACTGATATCTTCTGGAAACTGTTTTACATGAACCAGTCCCAGAAAATATGTGTGAAAGCTTTATGCAGAGGTATTTAAACTGCATGGAGCCCTGTGTGTGGGTTAAAAGCAGATGGGTGCACTGAAGAATGCCCTGTGGATATACTGTACAGTAAATTCAAATTAATATGCAAGGAATATTGTTTACCAGCAGATGGCACAATAAAACAGGAATTCACTCTATGTTTTTAATTAAACATTGCACATAAAGTGAAGAATCTTTTGTTGTAACGTGAAGTGAATAAACCTGTGTTACTCAAACAAACTTGTCTTCACAAAGACAAATGATCCTTTATTTAAAGTGTGTATTTCTACAGGTATTTGTTTATTAATAAAAACAAACATTGCATGCACACGGTGACTTCTCAAGATGACTGTGTGCAGAGAAAAGTATTTCAGGGCTTTCTCGCCTTTCACAATCTAACCACAACAGAAGCAACACCGAAGCACATCATGCTTTTGAACTCGTTTAAAGAGCCAGAACACCCTTTATTCTTTTACAAAGAGGCCATAAAATGAAGTAATCCAACCTGAAACTTAACGATGAGGATTGCTCTTGTTCTGCACTCAACGCTGCTCAGTGTTGGTGGGTTGTGAGGAGGAGGGGATGCTCTAAGGGGTCTCATCTCAGTATGAAATGTGGGTGAAAGAGGACTTAAAGGGATGCAGCTGAAGGGTCGACTGAACAGAACACAAAGTGTACTGCCTCTGACACCTGGGTGAGAAGCACAGAGGCCACACAGAAAAGTGGCCGAACCAGGTGGATGAGCTGAAAGCTAATCGTCAGAAATATGCCCACGGGGACAGCTGCACACTAAATGATTGCCAGTTTTCAGAGTGGCTCATTGTGTGAAAGCTGATTTGGCATTTACACTTTTGTTTTCCTGTATTTTTTTTTCCTGTATGTTTTTATGGACAGTAAATTGTTCTGCATACTTTGTCCTGTTTTAATCATTCCTTCAGCAAAACGCTAAGCTAAATCAAGAAATGGGTGCTCCGAATTAGGATTTTTGTGACTTTCGTACTTAATTTTTTTAATCTATTTACTTTTTAAAACAAACATTTCCCTCATAAAAATGTATACAGATTGTTTAAATTTGCTTGTTCTTATAAAATCTTCTGTAAATCACACTGGTTTTGTCTTTTTATAGTACTTTTATAATAAATAAATAATAAAAAAGGTTATTGTCATTGTGCGCAGTACAACAAATTTTTACCATTCTGCTGCGTTTAGCTAGCCTTTTGCTACTTAGCCTTTAGCTGACCTTTGGCCATACATTTAGTTTCTGGTTGCCATTTTGCTTCATCTGACTTTTAAATAGTAAAGTGCCACTTTTGGCTTTCAGTTACAATTTATTTTAGCATTTAGCTATTGTTCTGCCTATTTAGCTTTAAGAACTCAGTCTCAAACATTTTCAGCAAAGTAACGAAGCCTGCAGCATCCACATCGCATTATGTTTCTCAAATCAGACCCAAAGATGTGAGACAATAACAACTGTTTCTTAGCACACTGTTTGCTGCCTTTTAGGGCTGGATCCTTAAAATATGGTGAAGCTAAAAGGAGAATGAATTATGTTGTAAATTACAAACATGTTTTTAAATGCAGTATAAAATGGATTAGAAATGTATCTATAAGCTGTAAAAAAATGGAAAACAAAATGACGCATTTTATTATTGGGCTATGCATCACAATTGAAGAGGATTGGAGGATTGTGTTTAAGGTTTATGACGACAGCACACAGTAATAATCCCTGTCAGCGTTCAGCATTTATTGAGGGGTTATTACAGCTTCGACTTAGTGGCAGTGGGGAAAAGAGTCTGGAGTGGTATTTAGTATGGCAACTTTTGTGTTTACTTATTAAAATCCTCATGTTTATAGGTAAAGCTGCAAATTGTTCAAACAGGGATTTGAAACGCTACACTGTAAACATTCATTCTCACAAAAATAATCTTTATGTTTATGCTTATTAAACATAATCACTGAAATCATAAAAATTAACTGAGCAGTAAAGATAAAATTAAACATTAGCAAGTAAATGAGAAATAAAAATAGACCCACTTGCTTTAAAAAGATCATTCCACAGAAGCAAACCGATCTGTGTTCTCAGTTCTTCTGAAATGCTGTTACTCCATCTTATTTGAAATACTTTTTGCAACTGCTTAGTCATACAGAAACATAACCACTGTGGTTATTTAGAGAAGTAAAACCAGAGAGAACTGGGAGGTGTGAAATACTACATTATGAAGAAAATGAATGTAAACTTAATGTAAAAACATACAACAGATAATGCATATAAATGAAAATAATACAGTACTGTATTCTAACATGTGTATTTTGATCTATTTCATGTTTTGATTATTTGCAGACGTTGCATTTTTTTACTTCATTAATTAGTTGGTTAATTCAAATATATTTTGTTCATACAAGTTTGGTGATACACACATTGCAGATTAAACATTGAAATAATAATAATAAAAAAAGCATGTGTTGTTAATTTCAGTTTGGGTTACATTAAAAGAAAAAAAAAGTTAATAAAAGGGAACGGAACTTGGGGCGGATCACCACCTGAGCGTAAGCAGTCACCTTACCGTTATTCGGCTCTTCTCGCTTGGAAATCCCTCCGCCCCGAGCAGCGGGCCCAAGAAGTAGCTCCGCCTCGGATGCTAACAGCAGGCGGGGGGAGGAGCCAGGTAGCGGCCAGACTGACACGTAACAGTCCTGCGTGAAATTAAAGGAAGAAGCTGCATCTTTTTCTACAAACTGACTTTTGGAATCACCACCTACCTCACTCCGGGCTTGATGAATAGCGGAGCTGTCCCCTCCCGGAAGTCCGTTTGAGCGCCTCAGTGGGAGCGACCGAAGCGGGACGATTCCGACGGGATAGAGCCGACGCTTAAAATGAGATTTTCTGTGTTTATTTCTGTCCTGCGGTCGCTCGGGCCGGTGGTAATCGGCATTTCGCTGGGATTCACGCTGAGTTTACTCAGCGTTAGCTGGACGGAAGAAGCGTGTCCTCTCGAGGGCACCAAGGAGGGCGAGGATGTGACTTCGGGTCAGGACGGTCTGCTCAGGGGAGCCCGAAAACCCAACTCCGTGTCGGCTGTGAGCGATGCCGAGTCCGAGGAGGATTTTGAACCAAGGATAGTCCCATACAAACAAGTCCAACCTAGTGCTCCAAAGAAAGTTTTCAGGTAAATTCGAGTCTAAACTTGTGAATTCATTCTAAGTGAGCGCTTTATGAAGTTTGACCCATAAATGATGACAATTAAAACACGTGCATGATCGTCTCATCACCTATAACAAGATGTAATTCACAATCAGCATCATTTGTCTTGCTCCTTCTTTCTTATGTCCCACCTTATTCCTATAAGATGCTGTTGGACTAACACTGAGGCTGACTGTATGCCTACACACTCTGAAGGCTCTAACTTACATTTTCTTCATAAGCAGGCAAACATTTCCAAGAATTTGTGGATGGAGACACTGTTTGGATGTTCACCCAGGTACCCAATGTGGCTGAAGGTCATTT
This sequence comes from Hypsolebias coamazonicus, assembly GCA_032273985.1. Lineage (NCBI taxonomy): Eukaryota > Metazoa > Chordata > Actinopteri > Cyprinodontiformes > Rivulidae > Hypsolebias > Hypsolebias coamazonicus. The sequence goes on along the minus strand of JAVCKU010000150.1, from coordinate 7,806,198 downwards.
CAGTCCCTCTAAATACCTCAAGGAGAAAGTTTGCTCAAGTTAGACTGGAAAACTTTCCCAAGCTGGCAGAAACTTGTTTCGCTTATCCCAGAAAACGTCAAAACCTAGTAATAAAAGAGCCTTTTTTATGACTCAAAGAAAGCTGTTTATATTTCTTTGTAGTCTAATCAACAGCTTTTTGTATTTGCCCTAATATGTGGCAAAATAAAACGTAAATTATTTCTCTTGTGGTCCTGGAATGTGTAAATGTCCTTGCTTTTTCTTGTCTATTTTATATTGCTCAATTGTTTATCTATTATTCATCTGTAAGGTGTGCCGATATTGTAAGCCACCCACCATTGATGACATGAGAGGTACAAGTCTTGGGTAAAGATGAATTGCTTTGCAAGTCTTTGCACGTTTCCCCCCCCCCCCCAAAGAGGTAATTTCTTTGTTTTCCTGCATATCAGGTTTCTAAAACAAACAGGATGGAAAGAGAGGTTGAATTATCTGTGTGACTGCCCAGTGCTGAACATTTGGCTGAAATCTGCTGAAAAAGCTTGTTCAAGTTGAGCTTCTGGAAGCAGACCTCTAGCTAAAAGGAGAAAAAAAAACTACCTGAATGCTACAAGAAGAATGCTAAAAGCCAAAAGTAGCAAAACACAAGTTAAAAGCTGAAGGTAGCAACAGGCTAGATGAAAGCTTTAAGTAGACAAATGACACCTATAAACCTCAGTAGGAAAATGTTAGCTAAAAGTTAACAGCATCAAAACCCTAGCTGGAAGTATTAAAGATGAGTAAAGCTAAAAGTAGCAAAAGGCTAGCTAAAAGCTAACAGTAGCAGAATTCTAGTTGTAGCTAATAGTGTCAAAACCCTAATCAAATGTACATTAGTTGCTAAAAGTAGCATCATGCTAGCCAAAAGTATAGAAACTCTAGCTAATAGTGTGAACAAGCTAGGTAAAGATAAAAAGTAGCAAATGACTAGCTAAAAGTTAACAGCAACAAAATGCTAGCTAAAAGTAGTTAGACACATAAATATAACCTAATCTGTAAATGTAGCAAAATGCCAGCTAAAAGCTGAAACTGTCAAAGCCCTAGCTAACTATCAAAAGCTTGGTTAATGCTCAAAGTAGCAAAGCAGAAGCTAAAAGTGTGGAGAACTGTAGCTAAAAAATTAAAACTAACCAAAGAAGACCAAAATAGCACACGTATTCTGAAGCAGATTTCCAAGAGAACAATGCTCTTGAAGGAATTGAAGAGATCTTGATGTATTCCGATGGGAAAACCTGTAAATAAAGTAAAAAATTTTGAAAAGTGTATGTTACAACAAAATCCCACAATGTCATGTATGATTGGTTCTGCAGAAGTTGCTAGATTGCAAAAAAAATTAGGAAAAAAAAAAAAACTGGAAACAACAGTGTGAATGTCTAAATCAGGGTTTACACAGTTGGAGGAATCAGTTTAACTATTTTCCAGGTTTTGCAAGTTATTTTTATTAACTGTAATACCTTGTAACATAGTTAAAAACTTGTTGAACTGTTTGTCCTATAACTCAGTAAAAAAGCAGCGTTCATCCAGTAGCTCTTTGGTCTGATATGTTTTTCAGGGCCAAATACATAAGCACAGAGTTGGGAATGCGAGAGCGCCTCTTCGTTGGGGTTCTGACATCCAAAAACTCCATCAACACCCTGGGCGTCGCTGTGAATCGCACCATAAGCCATCACTTGGACGCCGTGGCCTTCTTCACCGGCTCGCGCAACCGCAAAGTCCCTCACGGCATGTTTGTGGTTTCTCACGGAGACGAGCGACTGATCTGGAACATGTTTCAGACCATCAAGTTTATTTTTGACCATTACATCAATGAATACGACTGGTTCTACTTTGTCCAAGATGACGCCTACACAGAAGCTGACAGGATCAAGGCACTAGTGGAGCACCTGAGCGTGGATCGGGAGCTTTACATGGGCCGTCCTGAGGAGTTCATAGGCGGGGAAATGGAGGGGAAGTACTGCTACGGGGGGTTTGGGTACCTCCTGTCACGCAGCTTGCTCCTACGACTTCAGCCTTTCCTGGAAAACTGCAGGAATGACATCCTGAGCTCCAGGCCTGACGAGTGGCTCGGAAGATGCATCATTGACTACACCAGCACAAACTGCGTTAGTGAATATGAGGTAGGCTAACCCTTCTCAAAAGTGGTACGTAATTACCACCATTCGTTCACTTCTCTTTTTGTATGTGCATACAGCGCAGTGTTTGAAGGTATAAGAGGGTTTCTTTGGTTCAAAATGTTCCAGGCTTAGTGGGAAATGAAAGGAAGCAGTTCATGTCTGAATGAATGTTGAGTTATAAAGAAGTGCTTGAAGACAGAGATTCAGAACAGCTGTGTGATAGGTTACAGCAGGGGGTTCTCCTACAGAAAAGCCCAACTGTCCCTTTAGAAACCGTTCTTCGCCCCCAGGGTGGCACTTAAAACTGACAGACAGCTATATAGAACTGTAATTACTGTGTTGGCGAGGAGATGGTATTCATATTACAGAGTAGAGGGGCTAATGCCCTTTAACTCTAAGCAGCACCGGGGGCAAAGTGGAATAGGTAAGCAGGTACGGAGTGCACAGCTGAGAGTTCAGCTTAGGTTCAATAGTGTGAAAATCCCCTGTGGGTCAACATGCTCTGCTCCTATAATGTCATTAGCATTTAGGGTCAAACAAGCTTTGTCCCACTGGCTAAAGGCATTTTTTGTGTCTTTCAGCACACTTTGCTTTCATTATCCTTCACTGCCGAAAGGCAGACAGTGTGTGACAAAGTTTTTGCCCCCGTCTGTGAGTTGCCAAAAAAAGTTTTCTAACCCCCTGGAGAGAATTTATTAAACCTTTCAGAAAACAATTGGATGTGTATAAACAACTTATCTTTTGGAGTTAATGTGGCTCATCCATTCATTCAGCCTTTATTTATACAGGTTAGTTTCATTGAGAACTCTTTTTTTTTTTTTTGCTATGTAAGCACCCGGGGAGCAACTGGGGATAGCCAACTGACCTTATGGGGCGGCTGTGGCTGAGTGTTCAGAGTAGTCGTCCTCCAATGCAAGAGTTGGGGTTCGAATCCACCAGCAGTCACATGTCGAAGTGTCCCTGGGCAAGACACTGAACCCCTCTTTACTTCCGATGTGTGTCCCATCGGTGTATGAATGTGATCTAAAGCTCTGATTAGTCTCTTTAGAATGACTTGTTCAATTAGCTTTGTAGAGATCTAGTAGAGTGCTGTATGAATGGGAAAATGAGGGCACAGATTGTAGTGTAAAGAACTTTGAGTGTCTTGATAAGATACAAAGGTGCTATACTGTATAAGAATCCATTTACCATAAGAAACAGTCATAACCATCAATTTTACAATTCCGTTTAGTTTATTTCTGTTTATTTAGCGCCAGTTCACAGCACATTTCTCAAAGCACTGTACAAAACATCCACATGTTTTAAAATGTCAAATAGTGAAAGTTACCAGACTGCATTGAATCTCCAGTTTGCCCAAACCTCCCATCCTAAGTAAGCATATAGGTGATAGTGGAAAGAAAAAACTCCCTTATTAACTCTGCAGAACTCGGGATAGGCAGCAATCTTCCTCGACTGGCTGGGGAAAGAGGGTACAGGAAGGTGATACAGACAAATAGAAAGTGGCTGGTCCAGGTGTACTATCAATGGAGAGAAAGACAGAAAAACATGTTTATGATGGAAATAAATGCAAATACAAACAAGAATAGTAGAGAGAGAGAAAAATGGCTACCACTCGTAGGATGATTTTAAAGTAAAACTAGCATGAAAAAAGGCCAGTGATACATTCCTTCTAGGAACACTGTTTTGTTTATTTTTAATTGTGTTTTTTAAATGTAAAAATGAGTTGCTAGAAAATAAGTTAATGACATACATTCTATAAACAGGCCGAGCTTTTGTTGTTGAGTCACTCCATGGATGTTTAAAAGTCTCATCTAATTTTTCCCCCTTGGCCTCAACCCAGAGCAGTAAGCCATCTTGTTGCACAATTGAGAGACAATCTGAAGTGCCCTGAGCCAGAAGAGCAACAGTAGAGCCCCTCAGATAAAGGAGAGAAGCAGGGGACAGTTAACAGGCCTGGAATGGTGTAACAAATAGCTCGAACACTGAGCCAGACAACATTTTCTCTTTTCAAAAAGAACATTGATGCCAATTAGGCACGGACAATGCTTCACTAAGTGTACAGCTACAGGCTGCAAGCTGTTGGCAAACATTTGTAATAGAGTGGCCTCGCTGCTTAGTTAAGCAGTGTCTCCAGCCTTTGTTCTTTTAATAGCGTCATCAGATTGGGTTCCCTTTTTTAATCACTCAAGCTTTACAGGTGGTGACTCTTGTTTTCAGCTTAAACGGTTGTGGGATTCTCTCTGCAAGTTATGCCACATTGCCTAGTTTTCCTCTTAAAGTCAAGTGAACAATTAATAAAATATTGTAAGTTAAAACTAGTCAAAGTGTGTATCAATAGGACCAATATTATTTTATTATCCAAACGTCATTTTGAGCAAATGTCCTGGTCTACAGTGAAGGTGAACCTGAAGTTCAGTCCAGATGCAATGTGTGTATGAGAGGAAGCAACACTAAAGAACAACAGAGCTTGAAATAACATCTGGCATGCTTCTCTAATGGCATCACATCTCATGAAAAGACCTCTCTGTTTTATTTTATTTTTTGTTTGTTTTTTTAGGGTCTTGAGTACTACCATTACGAGCTTGGAAAAAACTCAGATCCAAGTAAAGAGCAGAATGAACAGTTCAGGAAGTCTCTAACTGTTCATCCGGTGTCTGACCCCGAACAAATGTACCGGCTGCACAGGTACTTCTCTGAGATTGAACTCCAGAAGACTTACGATGAGATCGCTAAGCTGCAGGTAAGCAGATTGCCAAGTCACGAATCACCCGTGGATCAGTCAGAAATAAAATCCTGGCTTAATACGTTTTAATATAGTAATGGTTACATGAAAACATGAACACTTGTGTTTTTTCAGGCAGAGATTAAAAATGTTAGCGTGCTTGCTTTCGAAGGCAATCGAAGCACCCAGTGGCCAGTGGGGGTCAACCCACCTTTTGAGCCCAAATCCCGGTTTGAAGTTCTGAAGTGGGAATACTTCACAGAGGAGGAGATTTATTCATGCATCGATGGAGCTCCAAAGTGTGAGCTGCGCGGCATTGACAAAATGGACGTTGCAGATGTCATAGACACAGCCATAGAAGAGCTCAACAAAAAGTACATGCCCACCTTACATCTTAAGAAGCAGCGACTCATTAATGGCTACAGACGCTTCGACCCCACCCGGGGCATGGAGTATATCTTGGACCTTCAGGTTGAAGTTGTCAATCAGAAAGGTCACAGTCGCTCCATCACAAAGAGAGTCCACCTGGTGCGACCTTTAAGCCTCATAGAGATCATTCCTATGCCCTATGTCACTGAAGCTACCAGGGTTCACATCATTATACCCCTTACCGCAGAAGACCGGAGCTATGTCAACCATTTCTTGGAAGGATTTGCTTCCAATGCCTTCGAGACCAGTGAAAATGCAGTCCTAACACTTTTGTTCATTTATGACCCAGAGGAGGCACAGCATGTTAATCACGATGATATTTTTGCTGGTGTGAAAAATCAGATCAACGTTTATGAAAGAAAATACCCAGCAATAAAAATCCCATGGATAAGTGTCAAGACAGAGATACCATCGCAGATCAAATTTATGGACATTATTTCAAAGAAGCACCCAGTTGACACCTTGTTCTTCCTGGCTCATGTGAACACAAATGTCAATGCTGAATTTCTGAACCGCTGCCGCATGAACTCAATAAACAATTGGCAAGTGTTTTTTCCTATCCATTTCCAGGAGTACAACCCTGACGTGGCCTATCACAACCAGCCATATCCAGCCACTGTTGATCTGGTAAAGGATGCAGGACATTTTGACCGCAGGTCGTTTGACGAAGCATGCTTTTACAACTCTGACTACATGGCAGCAAGGTCTCGAATGGTGACAGATATTCAAGAAAATGAGGACCTACTAGAGAGCTTGGATATCTATGACATGTTTGTAAAGTATTCAGGCCTACATGTATTCAGGGCAGTGGAGCCAGCTCTACACCAGCAATACCGCTACCAATCCTGCAACCCAAAGCTCAACGAGGACATCTATCATAGGTGTATTCAGAGCAATATGGAAGGCATTGGTTCTCGATCCCAACTTGCAATGCTCTTGTTTGAGCAGGAACAAGGAAACAGTACTTGAAAATACCAGATAAAATCTGCTCCCTCATATTTTTGTATGGATTATTGACACAGAAGAAGATATGAGCAAACAGGAGAAAGAAGTCTATTGCCACTTTAGTTGGCACTCTCCTTTTCTTTCAGAGCGCAGCCCAAGTTTGCTGCTGCAGTGACACTCTCCACCGTCGTGTGTGCTTTAAGGGCTATTTGGTTTGTTCTCTCAGTTAGGTTTGATGAATCCACGTGATGTCTTGTAATGAAACTGGTCCGAGTTGCTGAAACCAAATATATTTGCAACACTGACAAATTTAAAAATTGCATCAGGCAATTTTTAACCACTAGAGGAGAGAAACTAAAAAGCAGAGACTTGTCATCTGGATGGTGTTTTATTGCAGCATTTGAATGCTCATCTACAAAATTTTCTTTGGTGGGAAAACACTCCTTAATCTGAAGGAAAATTACCGTATTGGCCTTTTTGTACTGGAACTGGTTAAGATAATTACCAGGCATTGGTCACAGTTAGACATATAATATTAACATTAATAATAATAATAATAATAAAGGCAAAGTGAAAGATAATTTTTGCCTTTGCTACACAACCAGCAGTAAAGGGCTACAAATAAGAGCCATTTTTTTTTACAGAATGTATCACTTGTTTGTTTCCCAGACAGCTGAATGAAATTCTCAAGAAAACAATAGACCAATGTGAGCTAATGTGCTGGGTACAGCTGCTCATCTTTTGGTGTTAAAAGTACAACCAGGATGGGTTGTAGAACCAATTAACCAAAAAAAAAATTAGAGGACATAAGTGATTAAAAATAGTTTGTAGATTGTTGCTTTTCAGTGGTGGTTCAAGCAGCGACACTCATTGATTAGACATTAACATCAGATGTACTTTAAATTGCAGGTTCATGTCAAATGAATTTATTTACAATGGTTTGTTGCACCACTATTTGTGTGCCCCCTTTATTTAAGGGCTTTAGGTTTTGCACTTTTGATACTTAACTGGTTTGAGTATTTACAAAAGTGTATCTTTGCATAATGTGCCTTTACAAAGACTTTTCATGTGCTGCCTGTTTTTTTAAATATTTGGTATCATGACGATTTATATGATCGTTTTAAATGCATGGGAGAATTAACTATGGAGGAAGCCTGTTGCAGCTGGGAGACTGAAGTGGTTCTTGGGTATTTTTTATTTTATTTTTTTTTTACAGCAAACTTGGACATATGATGAACCCCAACCAGCTGCAGGTTGTAAAAGTGCCTCAAAGCAGGGAGGAGTTCTCCAGTTCATATCTTTTGGTTTTCATATGCAATACAGGAAGACTTTAGTGACTGTATTTTTATTTTTTGGTCCTTGAAACCATTTTATTGGTACAAGAACATTTAAAAACTTAGGAGCCTTATAAATGCAAGAAATCACTTTAGTAACTGACGCGCTATACACGCTCTTAGTTGTATTGCAACAAAATAATTACATTAGGATTGTTTTCTACATAAAAAATACAAGCAAGCAACAAGTTTCTAACTGTTTCAAACTATTTTGAGGTGGTATCTCACTGGGTTGCTACTGTTGGAGCTAGTTAGAGACTAGAACTTGCAAGACTCAGTATTATGAGAACATGCGCAAATCTTTTGTTGCAGTCTTAACTGATTCAGAGTGCTTGTGACCAATGCGCCATGCAGCTGAGTTTTACGTGGTAGCATGGTTTTGAAAATTATTTTAATGTGGTTCAGGCTTCTTGGTAAGGTTGCCTCCCTCTATGCCATCCTAAGGAGGTTTTAAAGGCATGTCCATTTTGTAGGGAGACATGCTGGAGAGACTTAGTCTCTCTAGTCTAGACTTGGTCTTAGTCTGGGCAGCTGTGGCTGAGGGGTTAGAGCAGTCGTCCTCCAATGCAAGAGTTGGAGTTCGATTCCACCAGAAGTGTCCCTGGGCAAGACCCCTCGTTGCCTCTGACGTGTGTGTCCCATGGGTGTATGAATGTGATAAAGCACTGATTAT
>JAVCKU010000150.1:7755775-7770615 GCA_032273985.1 Hypsolebias coamazonicus | reverse complement strand
TCAAAGGTAACTGCAGGTAAATCCTCCATTTTTATCGTAGTTACATTTTATACTTAATGGTTAAATTAAAGGTTAATGATTAAATATAATTGTGCTTCATGTTGTGTGATTTATATGTAGATAGATGTTGCAACTTCTGGTTGCATAAGTTTAGTCTTTGTGTGCCATGATCCTATAAAAGTCCTATTTGTGACTGAGCTCCTCATTTGTGGCCATACCACCCTGAACACACCAGTTCTCATCTGATCTCAAAAGCTAAGCAGGGTCATCCTGGTTAGTACTTGGAAGAAAGATGCCCTGGGAATACCAGGTGCTGTAAGCTTGTGCTTCTCACAAACCTCACCATGATGTGTGTTGTTCAAGCCAAGAGCCATTGTCAGTACTGGGGGCTAAGCACACCCTAAAGGTCAGATTCTAAAATCACCTCTGCTTTAAACGAAGATTATCTTTTGTTGAAAAATGTCAAAGTCATAGCTGTTTTGATCAAACCTGCATTATTGCCAGATGTTTTGCTCGGACTATGTGTTGTGAATTACTTTCAACAACTGCCACGTCACATTTTAGCTGAAAATCAGTAAAATGAATTAAATTGTAGCCACGTTTGTGCTGTCAAATTTTGATTAGCTGAATCATGAGTTAGATTGATTCCAACGTTAATCAGTTCTTGCTATAAGATGTTTGAATACTTTCAACTAAATCAAGGGTCTGCAACCTTTACAATCAAAAGAGCCATTTTACGCCTTTGTTCACTAAATTAAAAGTGTTTGGAGCCACAACATGCTACAACTGTGGTTATCCTGGTGGCCCATGGGCCACTTTAGGTTTGTTGGAAGGGACTTTTGTGGCCGCTAGGGGTGACATTATAAAAATTAAATAACTAATAATTTCAATTTTTACAATTTAAGACAAATGAAAAAAAAAAAACAGATTATTTTTAAAGAGAGGCTTTGTTAATCAATAAAAACTATGAACTATACAAACCTAGGTAATTATTAAATTGTGGAAAAATGACTTAAGTACAGTATAGAAATAAAGCATTAAAATAAAGTTTTACTCATTGTACTTGTTCCAAGATTACATATTTGCAAATGAAATGACAGAAAAACTGCTAAAACTAGTCGTTATTTGTTGTTTGTGTAACATCCAATTCAGTTTTGGTCAAAGCTTAAAAGAGCCACTGCAGAGGGACCAAAGAGCCACATGTGGCTTCAGAGCGCAGGTTGCAGACCCCTGTTCTAGATGTTCCTTCCTTTTAAGTAAGATTACTGTAGTTCCTTTCTACAATCACCTCTGAGTTTGTTCAGAATGGAAAATTGAACTTATTTGAAGCTTTAGAGTGATTTATGTTTTTTTTTTTAATATTTATATAACAATGGCCGCATGGTGGTGCAATTGGTAGAGCTTCTGCCTCTTAACGAGAAGATTTCCGGATCATATCACGACTAGGGACCTTTCTGGGTGTAGTATGCATGTTCTCTGCGCATGCGCATATCACAATGGAGACTATAAACACAGAGCAGTAATGACTGAGACGGAAACAGACCAACTCATATAAAAGGTAAGTGAGTTTATTTACAGTGAATGATTTATGTACAGGAGGATCTGGGAATCATGCAAATGAGGATGAGGGTGAGTAAGACATCTGACAGAGGATGATTAAAATCATGGCAAGACTTTACTTTTCTACCTCACTCTGTGAGGATGACCGTTGTCAAGAGGAGGGCGCAGGATTCCAGGTAGGTATGATGAGAAGACGAGGAGGCCAAGTAAGTTGCAGGAGTTCCAGAGTGAGTTGTAGGCATGCAAGTGGTGAGTGGCAGAGGAGCAGCTCAACGGTTCCAGTTCAGAGACAAGAGTTCGTAGGAGTTCCAGGGGGAGCTCGTCTTGAAGACACCAATAGGAGAAACAGTTTCTAAGACTGATCTCATGTGGATGACTTCTAGAAACAGGGAAACCACAGGTGCGTATAATTCTTCCTGAAAGGAGACCTAAAAGTCTGAACATCAACACTGCTTGGTTTCTAATGTTCCAGCAGGGAAGGGAGTGTTTCTTCAGCTTCTCATTCCCCTGGAGCTCATCAGTGGACGTAGCAACAGCTGCTGCTCATTGGCACCGCCTAGACTCAGGGACCAGCAGAAGGAGAAATGGAATCCTACAGTGTGGGTTTTCTCCAGATACTCCAGTTTCCTCCCACAGACCAAAAACATACGTGTTAGGTTCAGTGGTCACTCTAAATTGTCCCTTGATGTGAGTGAGAGAATGAATGGTTGTTTGTCCCTATGTGTCCCTGTGATAGACTGTCCAGGGTGTCCCCTGCCTCTTGCACAGTGATAGATGGACATGGACACTAGTGACTCCCCACAACTTAGAAGTGGGTAAAAGATAATGGATGGATGAACTCTTAACATATTGGCTTTTTGTAATACACTGAATCTTACATGTATAATCATGACTGCACTGAATATAAATTAAATCTGGATCTTTTTGCACAAATCATACAATATGGAGTTTGTTCAGAGCCTTGAAATGACTTTTGTTGTAAATTGGTGCTGCATAAATAAATCAAATTGCCTGTTATAATGAGAATAAAAATACCAAGTAAGCAGAATGTACATTTGTTACCATACAGTGCTTTGAGGGTTGATGGCATTGCTCAGGTCGTGCATCATATTTTCATTTGTTTTTTGGTATTTGTCCCATTTCAAAGCAGTTTTATTAGCATGATATCTTGGTTCTACTTCCAGTCTATTTCAGGTGAATCTGATTGCCTTTGTCTCCGTCCCTCAGTTTCCTGTCTCGTCTGTAATTACCTTGCCCCATGTTCCTCATTTCTCACCTGACCTGCATACACCCACCTAATCCCTCTCCCAGCATAAATAGGCCCTGATTAGCTGTTGTGTTCTTGTTAGAGCTCCTGTTCACTCATCTGCTCCACTGTTGTTACCTGTCTAAATCTTTTACATGTACAATTCTGTTTAACCTCCTGGATATCCTGATCATTCGACACCTTTTGCTAATAAAACCTCCAGAGTTATGGATGCCCGCTTCCTGTGTAGGTCCTTCCACCATGAGTCATACCAGTAACTCCTGCACTTAGTGTTAAAGATGCATTAGAAACCAAAAATGACCACTTTGTATTACTTTTTATTACATTTTTTTAAATTGTATTTTTTTTTTTTAACCACGAAGTAGTATTTTTGTGCTTAATATCTGTTGTTCAATTTTGGATAAATCACAGTTGAGTTTTCAGAATAGACATGCTAATTAGATGTTTTGTTAAGCAGAATTAGAAATGTAAGTGTTTAAATGGTTGTAAGTCTCACTGGCAAGGTGTACATGTATTTTTTTCTTAATAAACCAGTTTCTTTATTCCACTGAGTCCAATATCGACACTTTGCAGCTGCTATTGACTAAACTGAATGACTTGTTTTTCCAAGTTATTTATGTTTACTTTCTTTGCCTGCTCTTATCAATAAAGCACGATACCCATTGGTTAAAACAACAATGACAATAATTCAATAAAGCTTGAGGATATACAGTCAAATTGTGTTTGCTGTGCTTGGTTTCCACTAAAACAGCAGATGCTTTCAGCTGAGGATCTCTTTGTTGCACAGACCGTCAGATATTTATAAAGACTTGAGGTGCTGGTTGTAATGTGTGAACATCATTCGCAACACTTTTGTTTTGATAGTCCATTTGCACTTTATTCTTGTGCACACAGTCACAAATGACATCCTGCACACCAGCAGCCGCTACCATGAAGCAGGATTTCTTTAAGTTGTTTCCTTTGTGTGTTTTTAAAACAGTCATTCACGAAAAACATTGAAATAATTGCTGCGTTTAGGACAGAATTGTAATTTTTCTGGTGATGTGAAAACTGTGGTAATTACGTCAAAATCAAATGTGAAATTTTTCTCGCAGTTTATTTGAAGTTTTCCACCGTAAAAATGAAACGTGATTGTGGGCTTTCATGTGGTCCATTTTGACAAATCTTTTGCCCTGAATTCTGCATGGTAATTACACTGTGATGTTGAAACTCAGCCTTTTGTACCTAAATCAGCATGATTACACATGAAACATAGATTTTATGTGTTTAAGAGAAAAAGGGGGAAAAGCCTGAAAAGCTTTTGTCGCATCTCGTGCAAAAGCAGTTCTGAGCTTTCAGAGTGTCTGACACTTAGTGGAGTACGAGTAATGGAGAGAGTTCATTTAGCTTTGGCAGAGTGGACTGAATGGACTGGTGTGATTGAGGTGAGAGGCAGGAGTTTGGATGTGATGAAGGCTGCTCAGAAGAACACAAAACACTCCAAAAAAAGTGCACGACATCCTTCATCCATCTCACAAGAGCTTCAGCCTCGAAAGCTTCAAATTTCACACACTTGAGTGGAATAGTTTTTAAAACCTGGTTTGGTTCAGCATGGTTATTTATCCACAGCAGTCCCTCATTTATTGCAGGGGTTACGTTTTGGACCCCCCCCCCCCATCCCATGATAAGTGAAGTAGGGACGTTATACAGTATTTATTTTAGTATTTATATAAATTTTATATTGCAATGTATCAAACTTTTAAACCTACATCATTTTAACAACATACATACATGTAGCTACTAAATTTTACTCACCAGCTCTGCAGAACAACAGCAGCTCGGTTCTGGTATGACTCGGTTCAATTTCGGCAGACCTACCCTGCTGGTTCTGCTCAGTTCTCTGGTTCAGGGTTGTCCCAGTGGGCTCTGAAGAGAAGGCCGGACCTCCAACTGGCACCTTCCTGCTCAGAAGTCCTCGTGGGCTGGCAAGCAGCTCTCAGATTAACAGATGAGTCTGGAGGTCCGGTTCTGCTCCAGTTCTCATCAGCTCTGCACAGCACTTGAGCACCAAAGCTTATTTTGGAGGTAACCAGACATTCAGATGGTCAGCACAGGGCCAGGTGGTGGTCTGATTGAGTCCAAATCTGGATGGGGGAAGTCCCATGAGCTCCGGAGAGAACGCTGGACCTCTGGACGGCGCCGTTGAAAGGCCTCGTGGACCAGCAGGCAGCCCTCAGATTCACCAGTGAGTCTGGAGATCTGGTTCTGGTCTGGTTCCCAGTTGGTTCTGTGCAGATCTCTGGATGCCAAAGTCACTGTATGAATAAGGACTGAACTTTTTCAGATTAGATCAAAACTTTCCCTCTACGTATTTTAGCAGAAGGCATCAAGGCAACAAGGCTTCTAGGCGAGGCACTATTGGCTTCTGGGAAATGTAGTCCTCATGAATGGCAATACAGTACAGGCTTATTGAGAGAAAACTAGAAAATGGTGGCACCTGTCCCAAGTATTTTATTCTTTTTGTTAACTTTTTATTATACAGTATCCCATACTGTCCCAATCACGTAAATAATATTGTACTATACACATTTTTTTGTACAATCTTTGAAAAACCGCGAAAGAGCGAGTCTGCGAAAGTCAAATTGCGCCGTAGTGAGGGACTACTGTATTTTTATTTTTGTTTCTTTCAGGTTTTTATTTTTCTCTTTTAAACCCATATTCTGTGGAAATAAAACTACTTTCAACAGACTGCTGAAAATGTACAAGGCTGACATGGAAACAGGGAGTGAAAGTGGATCAAACAATCCTCTGGTTTCTGTCGCATCCTCAAACCACAAGAGGCAGACCTTTGTTGCTTCAGCGTAGATTCAGCCTGTGACTAACCTGTGCATGACATCTTATCAGCGATGCACACAAAGCTGCTTTGTAAGGGGCTGTAGATGATGCTGAATCCACTGGGTCTGCTTGTTTCTGTTTTTTCCCCCCACCAGAGAAAGGTGACTGTAGCCTTCTGTCAGGGAGCTCGCCTTTGGTGGGATGATGATGCTGAAGGCTTGTTTACAGGTGCCTCATGGGAGCGGGGGTGAGAATATGATCTGAAACGAGCAGCAGTTGAGCTGTTCGAGTAACTAGGGAGGGAATGCGAGTGTGTGTAGTTTCAAAACTGGAGCAATGGGACGTCAGCACCACATCCTTTTAAAGTCTGTCCATTGTGTTTTAAAACGTCTGCATAAAAGAAACATATGCTTTTAGCACAAATGCAGCTAAAGACTGCAACCACAAAGGTTTTTACAAAGAATGAGTCACAAAAACTGCCCATCTCTTTGCTGACTGCTGTGCAATAATGATGCTGGTGCTGTCAAACTCCAGCAAAATCAGTTAGCGTGGCAACATCTTTCTATTCCGCCATAAAATAAAATGTATTTAGGTCTGGAGAGCAGCCAGTTAGAGGACAGAGGAAAAGTCAAACTGACTCTGAACTCCCATTAGTCATTTAGTCTTTCCTCAGGAGCAGACGCCAAAGTCTGTTAAACAGGACTTTGCTTTCCAGAGTCACCACAAGTCTGCAAATCTGGCAACACAAGTTTAATTTAGATGGTAGTGCACATTCATATACAGTAATATAAATGTGTCAAAGTGAGCCAAAAATGTTTTCTTCTTAATAACAGTGTTAGTTTAGCTTACTTTATTTCTACATTCAAGTACATTTGTGCTGCAAATCATCACATTCAGTTCATGTCCTGATTTAAAACCAAAGACAAATACACTGTGGGAAGAAATGAGCGTATGTGAAAGCACTGCAGCGTTTTGATAAAACTCCTCAAAGTTACACATCAACAAGATAAAAGCAAATGGAAAAACAAGAAAGTCATTTTAGGATTCAAGGTTCACCTTTCAAAGTGGAAACGTTGCATCTCATTCAGCTCCGTATGAGCAGCGGGAACAAAAGCATTTCTGTTAAGTGTGTTCTTCACCTGAGGAGTTCAAACCTCAGTTGAAATTATTATTTTATTGTAACCTTTATTTAACCAGACAAATATCGATCACAGATTTATTTAGCAAAGGAGGCCTGGGCCTGCATGTTTTTGGACTGTGGGAGGAAACTGGAGTAAAACCCACGCTGTCACTAGAATGGAATACCCAGAGTGAAAGGACTGATGATGAACAACTCAGACACAGTGGTATCAATTCAGTGCTTTTATTTACAGTGAGTGATATTTCAGGATGAAACAGGAACCCTGGGGAGCAAGGAGATGGTTCAGGTTCCTTACTGGTAGATGGTTGGTAAAATGTAGGGTTCCAAAATCTTCTGCAAATCTACAATCATGAGAAGATACAATGTGCTCAGGAGTGTGTGTGGCTGGAGGGCGAGGTGAGCAGTGAAGGTGCACAGGTAAGGTTTTCAGGCATTCACTAGGAGATCAAAATACTCGGGTAGGTCTCAGGAGCAGTGTTGCCAGATTTCGTGATAGGCATTACACATAAACAGCAGCAAAATTATGATAAACACTTTGAATAACATACTTTTAAGCTCTGCAAAAAATATATATTTTGCATATGTAACAAATATGTAAATCCTTTTTTTTTTCTCTACATATTTTTTTAAAAACAAAGCATCCTGACATCTGCGTGTGAGTGGAGCACCCTAGTGCTCAGTATGAATGTTTGTTTGGGTGTGCGCCTGTCGTTCGCCAACTAGGGCTGGAGCGATAAACAGGAAACGGGGTATGGAAGGGATGAACTACCTACTATCAGTCTTTTGCTTTATTGTGTGGAGCTGGAAGACAATCGACTAGTTTCACTCAGAAAGAAAGTCAAGTCCAAATAAGCAACTTCACGTTCAAAAACAATCCTCAAACAACCACAAACTGCGACTTACGAGCTTTGGAAGCAACTTTAGAAGAAAAAAAAAAAACGAGCTCAAAGTCGCCTATAATAAGCGAACTTGGCATGTAGAGTTTGTTTTCTTCTTCTCTCTATATGCACTCACAGACATTCAACTCACCACAAGTGATGCCCTCTGGTGGTCCAAAAGTGCCACTACATACAAAGTCTCATGAGGTTTTGGATATCTTCTAGTTTAAGTACAGACTAAAGATCAAACTATTGCTTATAAACCAAACATACAATAAAACAAACATATTGAGGGGTGTTTACAATTTTCAAATTACACTAAAAATTAACCATTGCCACATAAGTATCCAGAAAGTCTTAAGAATATCGAGACATTTACAAATAAAAACATCTGTCAAGGACAAACAAGACAATTAACTAATTACAGGCAAGAATTTTTCATTTAAACAGAAGACAAAACCTGAACATACACTGGCTTTAACATTTTATGATTTATTTCTCTGTTCATTCCATTTCTGTTATTTTAATAAATGTACACAACAGATCCTGTTTGTTTTAAAGACAGTGTAAAGCGTGCTCTTACCAGGCATGTGCACCATTCTGCAGTTGCACACCCGCATGACTTCGTTGGTCTCGCAGAGCAAACGACAGGCGCTGATGCTGTACGTGTCGTATCCCGGGAACTTCTCCTTGCTGGTGGAGCGGCAGTTCCCCCAGGGCTGGGGCAGGTAGGTCAGCTGGGCACACAGAGATTTATTAGACAGAGCTTTGAGTCATCTGAGGGAGAAGAGCAGCAGAGAGAACAGGGGTGGAGGTTGGAGTGGGGCGGCGGAGGGATGAAAAGCACCTACCCTTTGCTCCTGACAAGAAACAAAGGTCTGGAAGCCAGGGGAGACACCAAATCCCAGCTGATGGATGTACGGGGGCTCGTCCTGACTGTGGATTTGAACTCGGATCCCGGCCTCCAGAGAGGTCTCATCTTCTCGCCGGGATGAAACAGAGCACAGGCACGCAGCGGTGCAAAGTGAGTGGGAATTTCAGACGTCTGCATCATCTAACAGCTTGAACTCAGTTTGATGCTAACTGCAAACCACATTTCAAACATTTCACAAAATCAACCAGGAGGGATTGATTTTATGAGGCACTAACTGTGCAAGCACACATCTGAGGGAGTGGATTTAGTTCAGGAATGTGTTTTTTTTTTTTACAAGTTGCTATTTTCAGGTGCAGCAATGCAATCAAAAATCACATATTTTACAGTTTGTGATGTGGAATATACAGTGGGTTGCAAACATATTCATCCCTCTTGGTAATATTTCTGTTTTGCTGCCTTCCAACCTGAAACTTAATTGAAAATTTAATGTAATTAAAAGCAATAATTCTCCCAAAATACTCTAGACTAGTAAGTTTAGTTCAGCTGCTCCCTTCTTCGGGGGTCGGCACAGTGAGCGAGCTTGCACAAATTATTTGGCTATTATTTTACGCCGGATGCCCTTCCTGATGAAACTTGGGCTCAAACCCGCGACCTCAGGATTACAAGACCACAGCACTGACCACTAAGCTACTGCAGCCACTAAAAGACCATAGAATAAGCAATTTAAATCATGGGAAGCATGTTTAAAAATAAATTTAGGTCTCAAGTTTCAACCCTTTGTAGTTTGTTCCACCTGTAAGCTATCTGAGAGTCAAACTATCTAAACCTGTAAAATCATACCCCACCTGCACTCAGTCACCAGATTCAATACACGAGTAATCTAAGCAGATGTCCTGATGCAAGCGCAATAATCCAGGTAGATAAATCTAAGACCTAAGACCTAAAACTTGTAAGCAGAGCTGCAACTCTTCAGCAGAGATTGACTATGTATTGGACCACTATATGCTGCACAGAGCTGGGCTATATGTGACCAGGAAAAACAACTTTTCATAAAGAAAAAAATGGCCTGTTTGGAATTTCTTACCCCCAAAAAAGAGTTGTTGTCCACTAAGATCTAACCTAAACTTTAGGCCACCATGTCTGAGGCAAGGCCTTTCATAATGCCGAGAATACAATCCCCACATGGATGCACAGTGGTGGCAGCGTCATGCTGTTAAGATGATTTTCATCATCAGAGATTGAGCAACTGGTCAGAAGTAAAAGAAAGATGGAGAAAAATACAGATACATTTTTCTAGAGCAACTTGTTGAAGTCTTCCAGAGATTTGAGACTGAAAGGAGGTTCATTTCTCAGCAGGACTATGACCCAAAACACGGCCGAAGCAACACACTGGTTGAAGGAGAACCAGTTAAAGGTTCTGGACTGGCCCAATCTAAACCCAGATATTAATCCAGCTGATAATCTTTGGTTAGCTTTAAAGATTGTTGGACTCAAGTCACATCCATTCATCCTGAAGGAGCTGGAGAGGTTTGATCACGAAGAATGGACAAAACTTCTAGTGGTTAGTTGACCATTGGAGGCCTTTACTATTTTACACAACATTCCAGCTTTTGGGAATTGGTGTGGTAGAAAGATTACCATGCGAGATAATTACTTTTATGCACCTTTGAAATCACAATACAAGTATTTCACGCTGAACGATGGGAACAGCTTTCAGTAAAGAAATGGTTTTAAGGCTTACTTGTCTCTCTCCAGATGGGAAGATACTCATCCTGCTGGATATCCAACATGATCTCGAGCCCGTTTCCCATTCCACCCTGCTTGGTTTTCCTGGATGCAGTTTTGTTGCCATTAAAAGTGTAGCATTTCCCATATCTGGTGTAAACCTGTGAAGGGACAGATTCATATCATCACCGTAAACACGACAGAGTCCACACACTGGTTGTGACAAGCGGTGCATTGAAATGACTGCAGAGATACGGAGCAAAAAATAAATAACAAGCCGAGTGTTCGCCTGCACGAGTTGCTGAATATTACCCACAAACCTCTGGGTGCAGTCTGCCGGCTCAGTCCCTCATGGACCGAGATAAGCTGTATTTGAATCAATTTCTACCACTGGCTGTACAAACTCTGCACAGAGCAGCTCAATAATACCGGCATCCCGTATCATCAAAAGACACAAGACATTTTTTAATCTTTCTTAGAAAAGATAATAATAAAGAGTTTGCTTAAAAATCACAGCTCCACCTATCAGGGGAGCTGTCTCAGAGGGGACACATCATCTCTTTGTTTATGCTTCTCGTCTAAACTACAGCGCTGCAGAAAGTATCCAGCTTACAAGCCATTTAACTCGTATCTCCTCAGAGTTTTAAAGGCACAAACTGCGAGCCGCATGCAAACAAAAGCTCCACAATCAAAAATAAAGGTTGGGAACCAGGGAGCGCCACCGACCACGAGGACGAGCACTCAATCTGATCTGTGTGTGTGCTTTCCCATCCTGGGTAAACTTTGATTCCAACGGTAGTTTGTTTTGAACCATTATTCACTCGAGCACTTGCACAATCCCTCCACTGAACTGTGAAGGTACAATCAGAACATAGAAACCATAACCGGGTCTGGCAGGTGTCCAGGTTTCAAATTCTCTTTGCATGGATGCAACATGCATCAGGCTCACTCTGCTTTTAAAGAGAGTGGAGCTGAATGTATCAAGACCTTTTTAAACACCAAAACACCAACTGAAGACTTGGAGAAATTGGATAAAATTAATATTTTCAGTATATGCTGGACCAGGGGCGAGTCTAGAATCTGCCTTTTAGGGGGCTTAGCCCCCATTGCTGACAATGGACCTTGGCTTGAACAACACCTATGAAAGCTAAAGTGTCTCCATTTTCAAATTAAAATAGATGAATAGAAATGCTTTTCATTTTCAAAATAAAGCTGCATGTTTTGACTCATAAATTAAATTAAAATAAATCATCCAAACTACATTTTCATTTTTTTCTCCAAGTCTGCTCAATTTGTAAATTAATTAATATGATGAATAAAATAACATTTAACATTTAATTTTCAAAATTAAAAAGTGACCGAAATTCATTTTCAAATGGGAAAATTAAAATGAATTTGCAATGAAAAAGCATTTCTGTCAGTTCAATTTAATTTTCAAATTTGACATTTCAAAATTAATTTTGATCACTTTTTACAGGAATATATTTTGAAAATTAAATGTTAACCGTTATTTTGTTTATCATTTTAATTAATTTACAAACCGAGCAGTCTTGAATACGAAAATGAAAAAGCATTTTGGATTATTTTTTCTAAATTTTATTTATGAATCAAAACATGCAGTTTAATTTTGAAAATGAAAAGCATTTCTATTAATCCATTTTAATTTGAAAATTGAGACACATTCGCTTCCATAGTGGACACTGGTGTCAGAAACATTTGTAATGTGGGGTCGGGGGAGAGACACACTGGTGGGGTGTCTGGGGGTCCTCCCCCAGAAGATTTTGAATAAAGTCAATGCCATTTCCTGTTTCCTGTTGTCGTTTATAACACCAGAATGTAAAGGAACGAGACAAACAATCATTCACTCTCTCACTCACTCACACCTATAGGGACAATTTAGAGTCACAAATCGGTCTAACATACATGTTTTTGGTCTGTCGGATGAAACCGGAGTACCCGGAGAAAACACACACATGCACGGAGAAAACATGCAAACTCCACCCAGAAAGGTCACCAGCTGGGATTCGATCTGGCGCCCTTCTTGCTGAGAAGCAACAGCTCTATCAACTGCTCCACCGTGCTGCCTTTAAAGAAGAAATACTTCTATTTATTTGTGTTATCTTCAACCGATAGAAATCTGGTAATGTTTTGATTACTGTATCCTGACAGATGAAAGGGCTGTCGACGAAGGTGTAAAAGCTGAGAAAACGTCATGACGGGAGAGGTCAAGGCACCAGAGAAACGACAACGATGCAACAAACAATATGACCACACTGCAGACAAATCATTAAATGGACACTGAGACATCACCGACGCTCGCAAGAAAGCGGAGCCGTCCGCGCTCTGACTTTGATACCAGCTTGATCCACCTAATGAGCGCCATGATGTCTAAATAAAGGACGCTGGCGAAACAACACAAGCTCTCATTTACAGACCACAGGGTGTATCCGCATGTGAGACGGCGGAACAACAAATCAAAGCCACCATTATTGGTTTCAGTCAGGTAATTCTACGTGACGGCGGGCAATTCTGCCATGTCCACAACAGTGATTAGAGCAAGAAACGAGTATCGCTTAGAAGAGCTGCTGCTCAGAAGAGCCCGCTGTATTCCATGCAGTAATAGACCTCTGCGGCCCTTTGATCTCGGTGTTAGTGCATGCTAGCTTGTGCTCGGCGTGTATGCATCGTGCGTCGTCGACTGGAGCGCAAATGGTTGCTCTCAAAACTGAGTCTTGTTTGAGGATTCAGAGGACTGGTTGATAATTACAGATCACATCTAAGGCTCTGATGTGGTACACAGTTCTCTGACAGACACTTTGCATTTTTCTAAATTGCAACAACTTTGCCGGGGAAGTGCTTAGAAAACAGGAGGAGGCAACAGAGAGAGAGAGAGAAAGTAGCATTCAAGTACTCAAGTGTGACTTTTGACTGACATGTGCTATTAGCTTGAAATGGTTTAATCTCTATTTGGCTGGAGCTGAGGAGGTAAGCTGCACTTTATCATTGATTCCCGCCTCCACCCGGGTTCATTGACACACTTAAGCCTCAACTGGCAGTCTTTATCTGATAGAGCAAGCAACTGAGGCAAAGGAGGAGTTTTTTTTTTACTTTCGAAATACTCGCAACGCCCCAACCAAGTGCCTGGGTTCTGCTCTGAAACTTCTGGCTCTGAAGGACGTCGGTGCGTTCCCATATTATATCACCAGAGAGAAAAGGGGGGGAATTTTCCCATCACCTCACCCAGGAAATGGTTGTTGGCAGAGCTTCCCCTGGTTTATTTCTCAGATACTGAACCCTCCTCGGGTTTCCGCTCTCTCTCTCTATACATCTTCAGTGTGATTGATGGGGCATTTTTCTCTTGTTACGGCTCACACCAAATTTAGCGAAGGTATCGGCTGCGACTTGGGCAGATCCCAAGCAGGGACTTGGCACTGATGTCGACAAGCTGAAGCAAAGCAGGAAGTTACAGAGCGAGAGAAAAGATCTGTTGTGTTAGTTTAAGTAAATCAAGACTGGTACCAGGCTCAGATATAGCACTGTTCACGTTCGTTACATTTTGAGACCTAAAACTCCTTAAATGGAATTAAAAAAAGTTGATTTACACAAGTTATCAATTCTCTATCATGCTGCTAAAGGTTTTAGCTCATAGTTTTTTTCAGAAGTTGGAATCCCCCATAAAGAGTTGATTTATACGGCATTATTTATTCTTCGTTGTTTTATGATCACGGTATTTACTTCACATAACTCATATTCTAAGGATTCCTAATCATCGCCTGTCTGTTTGCGCGTGCGTTCATTTGTCTGTCAAGAACTGTCTGAGCTCCGCTCAAGCAGAAGATTGAGGAGCATTAAGTGTAGAACCACTAGACTGAGGAACATCTTCTACCCTGAAGCTGTTGGACTCATGAATCCCTCAGCAGGAAAATCAATGTAAGAAAAAATAATCACTGAAATGCCACTTTAATTGTCTGTGCTGCTGATTATCCATGCTGCCGTATTGTTCATACCATTTGCTCACCATAGACTCATGTTTGTGCTGCTGTCTGATACACCGTCTTGTTTTACATTATTAGTGTTTATAATGTTGATTTTTATACTTTATATTTTTGCTATTTTTGAGTGTAACTGTGACCCTGAGTACATAATTTCATTCCACCTCATGTACCACATGTGATGTGAATGACAAACTTGAAAAAAAAAACAGATTTAAATTAAACTTTCAAAAAAAAAAAAATCATTAGATGTAGATAACTGAATCACGTCTGTAGTCAGCCCCATTCAGGATGGCCACCCCAGCTAGGTGACCATGGCCAAAACAAAAAGAACTACAGTAGTCCCTCGCTACTTCGTGGTTTGTTTATCATGGACTCGCTCTATCGTAGTTTTTCAAAGTAAGATTGGACATGACACACAATTGGCTGATTGATGGATGAGCCGCACAATCGGCATGGATTTTTATTTAAAATTGATTATGTTAAATTATTTAGCACCTCCTGCACATTTGGGAAGCCCACACCGCAGGATAAACTTCCTGCTGCTGCAGATCAGCTGTTCACCATGCGGAGCGGAGAAGTGGGCGTG
>JAVCKU010000150.1:7590313-7602965 GCA_032273985.1 Hypsolebias coamazonicus | reverse complement strand
AGTCCAGTTGTTTCTGTATTGAACCTTTTTTGATTTTATCATGTCCTGGATGACTGAGAATCTTCACCAGCTTAATGAATGGTACATCATGAATCTGCTGGTCAGGGATGACATCATGAGTAATGTGGGGAACCCCAAAAGTCAAACTATGCACCTGATGACATGAACAACAATTCTTATAAATTCAAGATGTTCTTTTTAAACTTTCAAACCACCTTTTCTAAAACTTGCACTACCAAATAACCCATAACTGTATAAATAAATTAAGGCAAACTTAAGAAAAAAAATCTTGATTTTTCTGATGCTTCAAAAATGCTTCAAAAATCTATATACAGTCACTGAAGATGTCCAAAATCCAGAATTTGTACAGTATGTAGGGTGACCTGAGCTAGCAAATAAACTAGCTAGAACCAAAGCACATGCTAACTGATCAATGTTGCCAGATAGTCGAGGTTTTCTTGTCCAAAAATCGGTTAAAAAACGCCACATCACAAAAAAAAAAAAATCGACCAATAAATATATTGTTAAATTTACTGTTTAAATGTGAACACACATCAGTACAAGCCAAGGTAATTTAACACTATGTGGCAAAACGCAACAATCCAACAAAATCTGCCCTAAGTTGTTCTCCGTAAATTACTCTGACCCAGCAGTTTGCGCATACTGGAATTGTAGCCTCGAAATGTGTTCAGACTACTTGGAAAGGGCTACGACACTAAACGGCAACATTAGAACCAGTGAGTGTCATGTGACACATCACATACTAACATGCTTACAGATGGAGTCATAGCAACCATGTAGACTTCTCCTCTTTTCACATTTAGAAGACACAAACTATGATCAGTGCACACACATAAATATCCGTCCATTATCTTTTACCCGCTTCTTCCATTTTTGGGTCACAGGGGTCGCCGGTGCTAATGTCCAGCAATTGCTGTGCGAGGATTGAGGTACAACCTGGACAGGTCACAGGGCCACATAGAGACAAATGAGACAACCATTCACGCTCACTCACACCTATAGCACCTTTAAGCACCTTGATAACAGTTTATCTGTAACTGTGCTCTATAAATAAAGTTGACTTGACTTGACTATAGGGACAATTTAGAGTTACCAGTCAGCCTAACATGAGTGTTTTTGGTCTGTGGGAGGAGTAGCCAGAGAAAAGCCACGCATGCACAGAGAGAACATGCAAACTCCATCCAGAAAGCCCCCCGGATCGGGATTTGAACCAGGGTCACCTGCTCGCTGAGAGGCAGCAGCTCTATCAGTTGCGCCACCATGATGCCCGCTTATTTCTACATAATTGAAATAATTAAATTTTACTATGGTTAATTTTGAATTCATACCCTTAATGCTGATTAGATTTGTTGGCTGGAACGTTGAACATCTGAAGGCTGAACATCTGAACGATAATACCATCCATGGTGATTTGTGATCAATACATGGTTGAATCAAATCTCCCCAATAACTGTTGGAGAGGATGGAATGTTGATGATGCTCATCCATTCAGTGTTTCTCCAGAATGTGCATCCATCAAACTTGACAGGAGCTGCAGGCCCATGTGATTTCTGGAGTCATCTTTAAGCAGAACAACTTGAGAAAAAAGCTCTTTCAACTAGAACATTTGATATAGGGAGGATGAGGAGTTTAATTGCACCAAGCGCTAAATCCTGAAAGCAGTGGTTTCTTTAAAAGATTCCACTTCCAACCAGAATGCATCAATGGTCATGCCAGTAGAGAATCCTGCAGAGGCAACATTTCTTCACTGTGTCTAAAGTGAATCTGGTGAGCCTGGAAAAAACTACTTGGGCAACTGTTGGACTTTAACCCTACTGGACACAACTGATGTGGGACACAGGAGCTCCAGCTTCTGGAGCAACTGCATGGATGGAGGTAAGTGCATTTGATACTGGGTCAGGAGTTCTTTTAATAGGTCCATGCACCATGTAAGAACCATGTTTTTTTTTTTTTTTTTTTTTTCCCTCAGCCGAGACCGAACTGGCCTCCAACTTCTGACCAAATGTGGTCCCTACATTGGCATCTGTGGGTAACTGGATGATTTTAGGTCACGTTCTCTGAGCTGCTGTTCATTATTCATCCGGAAAATGCTCTGCTTCACTATGCGTTTCAATGTGGATATGTACAGCCGATTGAGGTCCTGAAACACAGCAAGGCCATCCCCGGTCTCCAGCTGAAAGCACCTGTTCACTGCTTTTACCTCTGACGGTACAGGACAAAGAAAAGGCAAAAACAGACTGGTGGTCTTGTCTTTAAACATTTCACCCTGGAGCTGCGCTGAATAGCAGTGCTCAGAACCAGCTACTAAGTTAAAATGTAAAGTGAAAGCATCTTCTTGATCAAGGATTCTATCAATGCAGTCCGCTGTAACTAACCAGCGAGTGAGACCCTGAGTTACTTTAAAGGACATCCTCCTTCGTTAACTATCTCAAAAATAGTCTGATAGTCAATTTGATGTTTAGCTAAATGCGCAAACCAGTTGTAGATCTCCCTGATGTTATTCTCAATATTACTTGGGAGCTGATGCATTGCTTTTTGAGCTACAATGTCCAAGGAGTAACATGCACACCTGACTAACAGTGTGTCCTGCTGCTTTTGTTTGAGCAGTGTATACACAGAATTATGCCGTCTGACCATAACGCTTGCTCCATCTGTTGCTATGCCTACCATATTTGCAATGTCCAGGCCATTGGCTTGCAAAGATTCTATACTTGCATCAACAATCCCTGCAGCATTTGTGCTTGAGTTTGAATAGCCCCAGATAAGTGCTGACAAACGCCATGTGTTTTTTGATTCGGTACTTCACACATATGCAAAGTAACTTGTTCACAGTGATGTTGGTTGTTTCATCCAAGTAAAGCGAGTATGGTGAGTTGTTGTCTTCTAGAAGTTCTTCTCAAAAGTATGGTGTCAAAACAGACCTGATCACAGCTGTACACTTGGTTCTGTGCATCTGAAAGACTCCAAACTCAATCTGCAGAATGTCAGTCATCCACTGCATTAATTAAAGTGTGGCAAGCTAATCATGTTGCAATATTCACAGTGTTTCTGGTTGTCACAAATTCCACTGCTCACTGATGCCATCCTGAAATCCTTGACCGTGGGAAGGCACCACATTCTGTGCTGCTTCGTTTCAGTATGGTCCTCGAGGCCCGTATGTCCATTCTGCAAAAATTTCAGTGAGTTTTGCTCTCATCGTTTTTAGATGGCATTATCCATGCCTTAAGATCTGTCAGTTTCCCACTGTTTTCTGTAACTTTTCCTTGTATCTTCCCCACTTCGACATCTTCTGGATTTATCACACCAAATTCACCTGCTGCTAAAACTAGCATAATTTATGCCGCCACCGCCTCCTTCTGCTGTCAATGCCCTGGAAGGTGACAATAGCCAATCGGTCATGGAGAAAGGTCAGGGGAGCTTTATGAACCAATAATGATGAATGATTGGTTGAAATGTTTTTTTTGTTTTTTTTTGTTTAATAGATTAACAAAAACCGCTGATCTGACTCCAAATCCACCCAAATTATCCCCCCAAAAAAGCAATTTTTACCTGCAAAATCAGAATGAAAACCACCCATTCTGGCAATACTGTAACTGATCCAGCTCTTTTGTTTTTAGTGGTTGATAAATCAGCTTTTTGAAAACTCTATTGCCACTGGCTGGGCTGCTGTGTAAAACTAGCACAAAGTTATGTTGACACCCTTTTAAGTGGGTTGGAAATGAGATTTTAACTTGACAAGTTAACAAGGCTTTAACTATGTATTGTTATCACAACAACTTTATGTGCAGGTTGTCAAACTGACAAAATATTACAATGAATCAACAAAAAGTCAAAAATACATTTTACAGTGCACAAACAATGAGTCTGGCTACAGGCAGAAGGTGGAAAAGCTGGAGAGCAACCTCCACTTCAGTGTGAAGATGATGAAGGAAATGATTGTCGATTTCAGAAGGAGCAGAAGGAGCAAACATACCTACCCCACCTCTGAAGTATTCCCTAACAGCCGTTCAGTTCCAAGCCGAGCTGGTCGGTAGTGATCAGCACTTTTTTCTTCATTTAAAACGGCGCTGCATCCCCGCGCAGCAGCACTCACAGCTGCAGGTGGCCGTCAAATGTCACTTGGGAGCAGCCCCTCATTTGAACAAGAACCAAGAGCCCGGTAGCAAACGTGCTAAGGAGAAAGGGATGGGTGGAGCAGAAAAACTAAGGAAAAAAAGAAAAAGTTAGTGCAAGATGCAGCCAAATGCACTAAAATAGCAGATATTTTTGGAGGTGGAGGGGCCAAAGTCGGCGTGACTAAAGTCAGCTAGGACAGCGATAACAGGACCGAGCAGCTTGGAGACAGCAGGTGAGCAAACAATGCCTACATGGACATATCATCCATTCCAGAGCTGGCACATAGTGTGTTTGGGTTTCTGGATGTATTCAGAGCACACAGAACATTAAAGGAAGCCAATCAGTATTATTACACCATAAGTACATCCATCTTTAATCTGCTTTACCAACTAAAATTAAAATCGGTCCATACTGACTGACCAGAAAAGGCGGTTTCTTTATTGCAAAAGAAAACATATTTCAGGAAAGAGTCTTGCTTTCCTGTTCTGTTTCTATATTATTGTATAGCTGTTTTACCATCTCAAGAAAAAAATACATTGCGGTAATTAATTTACTGTTTGTATGTGTCTGTACCTGTAGTGTTTTTTCTTATGTTGTATTTGTTATAAAACTGTGAATTCTTTGGAAAAGTGCTCTCAAATTTATCATTGTTGCTGTTATTATTACTAGCTGACAAGGCCAGTGCCAGTCAAGGAGTTCATACAGAGGGACAGGATAATGCCAGTCATAGGAGTGAGGAGAAAAGGAAGGAACAGATAAGGACAGATAGAAGGAGGTGGAGATGGAAGAGGAGAGAAAGAGGCCCTGATAACTTTATATGATGATGCAGTTATAGACAGAGTTGCAGAGACCAGTGTACATGATGTAAGTTATATGCTGGGGAACATTCTGTCATCCAGGACATGATGAATTCAAATAACATTCAATATAAAAACAACTGGACTTTATTTGTAACAGAAGACATTTTGATCTTCATCCAAGGAGCTTTCTCAATTCAAAGAGCAGTCATTCATTCAACCTTTAGTTAAACAGATAAGTCACATTGAGCCTCGAAGACTCAACAAGTGAGATGTCGGACAGACAATAAAAGTGGTGAAAAATGACACATGGGGTTTGGAGACAAAACAATTCCTAACACATTTTTGACCTCTATAAATCTTGTCTGAGAGAAGTATTTCCAATGGAGCTCATTCCCACGCTGGTTCTAGTACTTTGTAGTTTGATGTCAATGTTGAGGATTAGTTCAGAAAAACGCAAAGTTTTGAGGGGAAGAAGGGTGTATCCCAAGTCCAGTGTCCTTCTGTATCCATTGTGAAGGACATTTCCTTCTTCGTGACTGTCCAATCCATCAGTCTCCTGCACGGAGAAGGAGCTTCTTTGCCCCATCACAACAAGCGATTGCCTCGGCTGCAATACTAGTGGAACGTCAAGCTCCAAGAAGTTCATAATCTTCCTTACCGGACAAGAACTGTCTCAGCAGAAGAAGGCATGGAGATGAATAAAGAAGAGGTGTGAAATTTGGATATATATTTTTTTTCTTTTTCATTCAGTAGATTCAAAAAAAAAGCTGCTTGAATCCAAATCAGCTGAGGGGAACTTAAAACTTCAGTGACAATCTATCACTGTGGTTATTGTGTTCATTTGTTTAATTCTGTCATTTTTACTTTGAAAACCCTAGTTTGGTGTTGCTTTTCAAATGGACTCTAAAGGTAAAGTTCGAGATAACAACTAGGAGACTATGAGTTTTCACTCATAGACAATGAATTCAGAATGAACACAAATTCTTAGCAAGGAAGTGTTTGTGCCCAAACACAAACTGTTGGACCATCAGCATCCTATCCAGAAATCTTCAGATCATTTGGTCTTTTTCAATTTAGTGAAGTTGTAGAAAAAGTACCTTCTACAGACTTTTTAGCTCCTAATCAGGGGACTTTGCAGCCCACTGAAAATCCTGATTAGAAGTAATGGGCTAACTGATTCAAAGCTAATTTTGTCACCTGATCACTCTGCTTGGAATTGATGGGTCGTAATAAATTGCATGACTCATAAGTGCACCTGATTCTTCAACACTCAAGAACAAGGGTTTATGATATATATTGCAGTTGAATCTTCAGCCTTAGTGTCTCTTTCTCAGAAACTTTGATTAGAGTGGCAGCTGAGAGACTACAGTAAGACTCAGAATATTCAGTGTCAGATTTTTGTCTTCCTTGTATATAGGTCTTTTTTGTAGTCAAGAAGTTTTGTGAAGCCAGTAATAACAAGGAGTGTGATTCACTTACAGCTGACAAGACTTTTAACATCCATTTCTCCTTTTTTCATGCCTGCCTAAATCTGTTCTAAGTTGTGAAAAGCAGGTGCCTATAAGGAGTGTGAGGTTTGAAGCTGAGTTTCCCCTGAACAGGTCACTCATCCATCGCAGGGGACAAGACGAACAACTTTGAATCCACACACTCACACCTACTAGTAATTCATAATTTCTGATTAATTTGACAGGTGTGTGTTTGGACTGTGGGAGAAAACTGCAATGCTGGAGAAAACCAGCACTTGCATGGGAGTGTGGGAAGACGCAAACTCCACACAGAAAGTCAGAGTCAGAGAGATTTATTTGTTTTTCACATCTCATTTGATACATGTGGTGGAACAAAATTATGTATGCAGGGTCCCAGTTACATCCAACAATAAAATGTGTGGAAAAAAAAAAAAAAACAGTAATAAGATCTAAGATATGAAATGAAATGAATAAATAAATAAATAAATAAATAAATAAATAAATAAATAAATAAATAAATAAATAAATAAGATATGAACTAAGATATAAAGTCACCAGTTATGATTCAAATCCTAGGTCCTGTTTACTTTGAGGTAAAAGTGTTAGTCCACTTGTTCTCCATGCAACTCATTTTGAAAGTTATTGCCTAAAATGTGGCTTTATTATTGTAAAGAAGTTTATGATAGTGTAAATAAAGGTAGCACGATGGTTAGGTGTGAGCTGCTGTTTTTGATGATGTGTTGTGTCAGTCAGGGTAACAGGTGCATTAGTGTGGTGTATATAATACTAAATACCTGTATATGCTAAATAACCTTGAGACTGTAAAACAGGCATTCACAACATCCATATGTCATTACTGCAATGCACTTCTGTTTGGAATCAGTTAGACCTCCATCACATGATTACATCTGGTCCAATATGCTTCTGCCTGATTTTTAACTGGTACAAGCAAAAGAGAGCACATTACCGGTACACCAGTTCTGGCCTCCCTGCACTGGTTCCCGGTTCACTTTTGAATTCAGTTCAAAATCCGTCTGTATGCTTTTAAATTTCTGAAAAGTTCTGCCCCCTCTTATCTGGCTGATCTGCTGCAGCCATATGTTCCACAACGCTCTATGAGGTCAGCAGATCTGATGCTTCTATTGGTTCCAGGAACCCGTCTCAAACTCAGAGGTGACAGGGCCTTCTCTGTTGCAGGTCCAAGACTGTGGAAAGAGTTATCACTACATGTCAGGCTGGCTCCCACTCTCACAGTTTTTAAGTCTCACTTAAAAAAAAAAAAAGAAACACTTTTGTTCCCTGACTTTTGACACTGTGTAACTTGTTTTTATTCCTGTCTGTAATCTACAATGTTAACCTTTTAGTTATTATCTTTTTCCATTTGGATCTATGTTTTTTTTTTTATCCTGTGTCCTTTGCTTGTTTGTTTTCACTGTCCAGCACTTTAGTTGGCATTGCTGCTGTTTTAAGTGCTCTATAAATTAAGTGGTAAATATTTTTATTTTGAATATTTGAACTGAATTAGGAAACTCACAGCTGGCTGAAAGGCAAACACATGGAAAGATGAATGGATGGATGGATGGATGGATGGATGGATGGATGGATGGATGGATGGATGGATGGATGGATGGATGGGAAGGTGTATGTATGTATTAATGAAAGATGGAAGCATTGCATGATGGATAGATGGACGGACGGACAGATGGGTGGCCAGACGGATGGATAGATGGATGGATGGATGGATTGTTGGATGGACGTTATCTGAAGATGCTGACAGTTCTAACTTTCATAAAGAACATAATAATCTTTAACTAATTAATATCTGTATAACTTTCAGTCCTTAATAATGCATTTTTATGAAAAAGTCAAAAGTGATATTTAAATATTTTACTGTCAAGTATAAACCAAATATTGGCTTGTAGTTAAATAATAATAATAAAAAAAATACATATCCACGGAAATAATTCAGTTTATTGACAGAAGGACTATAATAAAATACATATTGAGATTAATTTATTACACTGTTTATCTATTTAACAACCTCAAGTCTATTGTTTGAATCTTATCTAAGTGCCTGCCAGTTTAAGTGACTTCTGGCTGTGATGTGGCAGTAAATAGTCCATCGGGATGTTCTGGCTGCCATGACGCTAGGCCTAACGCAGGAGACATGGAAACAAAAGAACAGTTACAAAGTGAGAGTGGGTGCTTTTAGTGCTATTTCTGTCCTTTTTGAATCCAGGTGAGTGATGTGAAGCTGTTGCTTGTCTGTTCTACTCAGCCTCAGGCACCACTCTCTCCTCTTTTTTCTTTTAACACTGAATTGTTAAATGAGGCCTACTGTTGGAAGTGAAAACCAAAATGGCAGCAAATAATTTCCCAAAATAATCTATATAAGTGGAAAAGCACATTGATGTCTTGCAGACTATAAAAGTAGATTGTTGTGGGGAAACATCGTCCCATTTAAACTGTTTTTTATCCTTTTCCACTCTCACTGTGGTAAATCTCTGAATGTAATCTGCTCTTGTTAGGCAGTAATCTGACAGTTAGTGCAAGCTCCCAATTATTCATTTTTTTTATTTCATGTTCCTCTATACAGGACTTGCCACCTAAATATAGCTAACAGGGTATCCTTAAGGTTTCCTTTATGGAGAGATTTCATTTTCATTTGTGTCCAAGATGCATCCGTGCTGTGCTCAATGAAAAGAGAATTATAGTCACGTTTGTGCAGCATGTTTGTGGTCGTCATAATGAAAAGCAAAGCTGAAATTAGTTTTGGGAAAGAAATGTTTTTCCTGATTTTGCTTGGCATTGACTGCGAGTGTACTGAAACATGACTGTGATCTAGATAACCTTTCCTACATATTAGATGGAATATCTTTCATCAGGGGAGAGGCTTCAGAGGACGCTGTCCCCACAGATGAGTCCCAGTCATGATAGGTGGACAGGAAGATCACAAATAAAACACGCCAGCTGGGGAACTAATATTTCCTCTGTGGTTGTAATATAATAGCTTGGCTCTTAGCTGTTAAGCATTTTTGCTTTGTCCATTTGTAAAAAGAAATTCTGCGTCACACAGTTGTTATCTGTAAGTGCAAAACAATAATGAAATGGGTTGCCAGTTTATTTCTTTCACGTTTGTTCTCTGCTCCTTGTGGATAATAGTTTTCTGAGAAGTGTCGTTGAATAAAACAGACAAACATTTAGGCTCAAAGCTGCGCTGACTGTAAAACAGTCTGTGAAACCGGCTGTATTGATTTCTTGTCCCCGACACACAAACACAGTAGCGGTGTAGAGAAACATCTCGACTTTCCATCGCTGCAGTGACTGATAGGAGAGGCCCTCTTCGAACAGGTCTGTCCTCTACATACATGGACAGCTTAAACCAGACGTGCATTGTTCTCTGCACACACCCTGCCAAAGCCCCACTCCAACACTTACAGTGTTTGACGAATGGACTGATTGTATCTAAACTATTCTGTGACTTCAATAAAAAGCAATTCACTGGGACATTTCGGTATTTATAAATGTCAGTTTCAGTAGAAGTTTGGGTCTCCCAAGGCAAAGGTTTTGTAATTAAAGGTCAGCATTTCTGATAAAGTTGTTGTTTTTCAGACTATTACATTTTTTCCCCCAGACATGGTGATGGGGTGGGGGGACTCAGACTGGGTTTAGATGGAAAAGTGGGTGTGCAGGCAAAATTTATTTTAAAGTATTACATTCACTACCAAAGGTATTAAGGGGCACACAGCATATTTAAGAAAATCTTGTTAGATTTTTGTTTATGTACCTATAAAAAATATTCTGTAATAAAATGTTAGCTGTCCAACAAAAGGCACAACTACATGTATCTAAAATAATCGATTAAATAGTCTCACCGATGTCACAAGTTTTTGTGAAGCTGTCAAAAATGTAGGATGTCCACTACATTTTTAAAACAGAGTCCTTAATTAAGTTCTTTAAATTGAGTACTTCCTGTATGGAGCACGGATATAAGTAATAAGAAACGTTGTTACACTTCTTGCACTTAATTTGAATATGAGTTTAGAAATCATGAAACTTGCCTTTTTGTGCCAACTCTTCAAACAGAGCCAGGACAGCAATTCCAAAAGCACCCAATTGTGAACCCTGACCTTTGGGTTGACTTCTAGGACAGCACTGCCTCATCAGCTGTTGCCCTCCCAGACCCCTGAAGCTGTCACAGTGACGTTCAGTTAGCTTGGGCAGTTCTTGGTGAGTTCTCCTCCTGGTCTATCCTGGTCTGATCCACCAGAGAACCCCAGAAAGACGAGTGACCTGGTACCCTCAACACTGACCCGGTTAGGAGCAGAAACCCGGTGACATGATGCCTTGGTTTGGTTATGCTATTTTAGCTGAGGTAACTTAATAAATCATTTCCTGACTTGCAGTGATAATAATTAAATTTATCTGATCACATTAAATAACTTCTTTTAACCAAAATGCAAAGTAAACTATTCATTAAAATAGTCGAACTCTGTCTAAATTTGTGCGTGTATAAAAAACTAAATAAGTCCTGCTCATTTTGCTTTAGATAAGATAATTAAGCCTTGATTGATTCATTATTGTTTGTTTATTATTGTTGTCAATTCTTAGTTTGATTATTTTTCTAATAAAATTTCAAAAACAGCTTTGGTCTCTTCATTCGGATGAATCTTCATTTGTTATGGTGTGGGACTCCATGTAATTAACAGATTCTACTTCAGTGACTGATTCTGATTATTAAAGGGTGAATATATTAATTAAGTTGTTGGTGGTCAATAAACTGACCAGCCGGGGCCTCGCTTTAATGAGTGCTAAATAAATAAATAAAATGTAGTTGAGTGGAGTGTTGTGGAGAAAGTGTAACCCTACTTCCTTCATTTCACTTCGTAATTGCTACATAGACAAATGTTTAAATCGTCCAACTATTTTCTGTCCGACTGCCACAGCAACACCCGCGCTCCTCTGGGAGAGCATTCAAGAACAAAGTTCTAATGTTTAAAAAAAAGCTAGATTTTTTTTTCACTCCTTTTGGCAACTTTGTTAAGCATAATTCACAGCTGGCTTTACTTGTGTCACCATT
Source organism: Hypsolebias coamazonicus (assembly GCA_032273985.1). NCBI lineage: Eukaryota > Metazoa > Chordata > Actinopteri > Cyprinodontiformes > Rivulidae > Hypsolebias > Hypsolebias coamazonicus. The sequence continues at coordinate 7,591,479 of JAVCKU010000150.1, read as the reverse complement.
TTTCACTTTAAAATACCTCATCGTGGCTGACATTGAACTTCTTCTATGTATGACCCATTGAACTTTAAAGTGAATGTCATGCTGTTGTGAAGTGCTACCAGGTACTGTGGTATTGAAACATTTCTCTGAGTAGAAGTACAAGCACATATTGGAGAGACACGGGTGTTGTTGCATCCCTGAAAAAAGCAAGCTGTTAATAAACACTTTTTTTTTTAATCTACACGGACATAAAAATGGTAAGTTATGCAGTTAGAATGCTGTCTTAGTAGCGCAGCAGAGCAGTGGTTAGAGCAGTTGCCATCAGCAAGATGGCTGCATGTTTATGACTCAGTTGGGGCCTTTTAATGTGGAATTTGCATCATGCTCTACCTGTGCATGTGGGGGTTTTCTTCTGATTCCTTTCAAATCGAACAAATAAATAAATAAATAAATACATTTGGTAACTTTAAGCTAAAGTGGATGAGTGTGAATGGTTGTCGGACTCACTTGTGGTCCTACACTCTATATGGTCCTGTAATGGACATGCAAAGGTGCCCCCAGCCTCTTAAACAATGACTGCTGGGGCTAGATTGGATAGATGAATTGTGTGTCATGATGGACATGGAGTTTAATACTGTATATACAGTGACTAATACTATAGTTCTTTAGTATTTATTTTGATGCAAAAGGAAACAGCAAAAGGCATTCAAATATAGAGGCAAAAATTGTAATAATCAGTTTTATAGGGATTTGAAGATTGATTTATACCAACACAAAGATGTGAATGCATCTGTAGAGCAGCCTTAGATGCAGTTTTGAATAAAATGAGATGCATCCCTTTTTTTTTCTTGTGCACTTATAACATTCAAAACATTTTATAGTCTGCAAAAAGCTTTGCATTGAAACACCTTCTTCCACCTGCGTAATATCGCTAAAATTAGAAACAGCTTATCTAAAAATGATGCAGAACTGGACTATTGCAATGGTATTATCTGGGTGTTCAAACACTTCTTCAAAAAGTCTTCAGTTAATCCAAAATGATGCTGCCAGAGTACAGGTATGAACTGGAGTTAGAGGGAGAGATCATATCTCTCCAGTTTTAGCTTCTCTCTCCCTGTCAAGTCCAGAATTGAATTCAAAATCTTACTTCTAACCTACAAAGCTCTCAACAACCTAGCTCCATCTTA
>JAVCKU010000150.1:7474875-7490831 GCA_032273985.1 Hypsolebias coamazonicus | reverse complement strand
TTTCCACGTGCTGTTTTGAATTATGTTTATACGGAGTAATACCTTCAGACAGTTCGGTCAGTGATCCCTGTCGGCTGCTACTTCGCTTACTTGACGTTGAAGCACTGGTCGTTGGCAGCCATGCAACTATCATAAATGGCTTTGTGGTATTTTTTTTTTAGTGTTGATAAAGATTCATGGTGTTGCCTCGAGAGGTAGCAACACCAGCAAGGCAGGGTGTGCACAACACCTGTCGTTACGCAGCGTCTTCTTTTTCATAGCCAAAATAATTCCAAACAACGGACGTGCTGCCGCTCTTTGGTACCAAACTTTCAGATGTATCAGCTTCTGTCAAGCCTGACGCCATTGTGCAACCGGTTAAAGCGCAGTGTTGACTTCTCTCACTCCCTGCTCTGCTTTGCTCCGCTCACTTGCAAGTCACATAACCAGATGACGTGACCAGTCAAATTGCAGCATTTGTGATGAGAACATCTCGTTTTAGCATATCGCAATATTGTTACAAATCCAATTAATTGTTCAGCCTCACACACTATTGTTTTCTTTACAAACCTTACTGGGTTTTTTTTAATTCTTTGTTGTTCGTGACTGCATTTTCCGTAGCCTTACAAGCCTCTGCAGTGTGATAATGTGCTACAGAGAGCAAGAAACGACCACAGACAATGTAGGAAAGAGCGGACATGGGATTACAGGTATGTGGACGTAAGATTAAAAAAGAAGGACGTAATGATCCCTCTGGGATGGAGGCATGTGCTGAGATGGGCTCTTTTTTCCACCCTCATTTATGAGTCCCGTTGTGGGGAGGACAGGGTAAATATTGACAGGTTTCTGCTTGAGATGCAGCCATTGATCCAAGCAGGAGGGTCTCATCACTTAATCTTTGCGCTCAGGTGTGGGAGGAGGAAAAAGCCCGAGCCATGGATGAGAGCTGTCATGCTGGTGGTCCCCTTTTGTGCCGCCTTGCTTACTAATGCAACACTAGGAGTCGTGTTACCGAGCGGGTGAAAGTAGATTTTAGGTAGTCTTGGTGTTTCTGGGATCAAAATTGATAAATGATCAGCTAACTCACTTTCCGTCTGATTCAGTCACGCATTCTTTGAAGTCTCTGCAGAGACCGGCGGCGTCTCGTCCTCGGCTAATGGCATCACCGGACCCCTGTTTGTGTGGTTTTTCTATTTATAAAATCATGGTTTGCATCTTCCACTCTGTCTCCTGTTGGCGCGGCGGCCCGGCGGCCTGCTCCACAAACCTCTAATCAGGTAATGTTGGGGAGGTTGAATGGCGTGCCTCCCCCCGGTCAACCTTCACTGCTCACACAGTGGTGTTGTTTTAAAGAGCATTCTTTAGCAGCTGAACTTGGAAAGGTATTAAAGTGGGATTAGGCTCCTCCACAATCCACTGCTTGTGTCATTCAGGGAGTTTGTGTTCTCCTCTCCCCGCTGCCACCTCCCCACTCCTCCTCTGTTTGATTGTGGCTAGCCGCAGGAGTGGGACCGACTGTGCCTTTCAAAGGAGAGGGGTAGGGTTAAATCCCTAGTCCACTGCTCCCTGCTAATTCTCCTTGTTCCTTAGAGAAGGATTTACTTCTGCTGCCAGCTTCTCAAAGGCCTTCTCTGCCCATCCGAAAAGTCGGCATTGCCTTCCTGTGGAGGTGTGGTTGCCATAGAAGGGGCGTCATGCGTGGCTATTCCCTCTGAGCCCCGCTGAGAATGGGGAGCGGGGACTGAAAACAGGCAGAAAGTCCAGATTAGACCTGGGGACAAAGCAGGACAGGAAGATTCCAGAAGGGACGAATGGGAATTACAGCAGCAAAAATAATGCAAAGTGACAGAGAGGGGAAATAGAAAAATAATGGCTTACAAGATTAAACCCAAGCGAGAAGAAAGAAGAAAGGAAAAGAGGGCTGAATGAGAATGTTTTCATCTAGATGAGAAGATTTGGGGGGAAGAGAGAGAGAGCGGTTGTGGGTGAATGCAAAGTCCCGGACGCAACGAAACCGTGCTAACAAGTCATTTCCTCAACTTTCTGCACTTTCTGAGCCTAAGCCGCAGATCAATAGCTAAACATTAGAGTTTGATCTGGGAACTTGTCTTGACAGTTTCATCACCTCGCTCTTCCTTATCCCGGCACGTCACGCTCTAATCCCGCTAAAAGCTTGACACGAGCTGTGAATTTTCTTTTCCCGCTTGCAAAAATTCATCAAATTGATGTTTTCTCTCTTTCGTTGGCTGTTTCTTTGTTGTTGTTGTCGATGCCCTTTTAAAATTATTGTGTAAACTTGGTGGTTCATTCACCAGGTTCACATCACGTCAGCAGGAACCCTGCATGCTGGAGAAACATGCCAACATTTCTTTTTAAAGGGATTACCCTCGAGGTTTTCCACAGTTCGGTAATAATCTTCTTAACTTATCGTAATAAATAAAAGATTAAAGGATTTTTTAAACCCTGAAAGTGCTAGCTATATTATCTGTATTGTTCCTGTGCTGTATAAATAACATTAAAGCAAGATAATAAGATGCTCTGCTTGTCTTCTGCTGGCAGACACACATCATTATTTTTATCATAGCGGATGAATAACCAGTGAAATTACTCATTGTGGTAAAATTAAAATGACATAATTGAAGCTCTCCTGATTTTTGACTTAATGAGTAATTACTTTAGGAAGCTGCAGAGTCAGGAACAAAAAGCACGAGTACAGCTGTCCATACACGTGCACTCACATGTGTGAACACACACACACATTATCAAGACTCAATCAGTACCTATAACAACATTAGCATAACAAAAGCACCCTTTGGTCAGCCTGCTCTCATATTTACACATTATATTCATCCCTGTCGTTCATCCCTGTCGTGAACCAGCCGATGATGGCAACTGCTCCTCTCGCTGTCTCCCTCACAATGAAATAGATGTTCATCACAAACAGATAGGCGGTTGCCAGCTGTCTTCCAGACCAGGGCAAACACAGAAGCCGCTAATAAATCCAGCTTTACGGCCGGACAAGATCAACCACACTCCCTGCCTCCTTGATCCATTTAATGTGGCGTCTTTCTGAACGACAGAGGACGAATTAAATGCCTCAGTCACCAATAAAACAATGCAAACATCTTCCCCACCAAAGGACATAAAAGAAGATGGAGGTGTTGTCAGGGAAATGGTGATAGAGGTGGTGTTTCACCATAGAGGCATGATATTAGACACAGATTTTAGATAGGAGCCATGAATCATGCTCTCTGATATGATATCTGATGCATATAGAATATAGAGGTATGAAGGAGCTGAGCAATTTTCCAACAAAGGCTTGACTGCTTGTCCAGTTTGGAGCTTTTTTTTTAATTTGTAAGAGGATTTTGATCCTGAGCTCACATTGGACTGGTGCAGCGCTTGACCCACCCCAGAATTTTAACAGATGAGTTGTTGCCAAAGGAGTCACCTCTTTTGCAGCCCGACTGGGTCAACGAGCCAACTTCAAAAACCCCTTGATGGGTTAGCTACAGCTCCACTGAACTGTGGCAGCAGACAATTAGAGGGGAAAGTAAAGGCTTCTCATCCAACTAAACGCTGAACACGTCTGGTTTACCGTTTCGAACATCCAACACCCACGTTTGTGCTGCTTTAAAGAGCCGCACTGTTCACAGACCTCCTCTTTTCTGGCTCTGCAGGTTGTTTGCGACCAAATGCAGCGGCTGCCTGGAGAAGATCGCCCCGACAGAGTTCGTGATGCGGGCTCTGGAGTGCGTTTATCACCTGAACTGCTTCTGCTGCTGCGTGTGCGACCGCCAGCTCAGAAAGGGCGACGAGTTTGTCCTGAAGGAGGGTCAGCTGCTCTGCAAGATCGACTACGAGAGGGAGAAAGACTTGCTCAGCTCTGTCAGTCCGGATGACTCAGACTCAGGTGAGCCCTCTGCACCCCCTTACACAGGAGTGAGAACAGCACCAGGGTGCTATCATCACATGGCACCGAGGTGTTGCATTCAGGATGCTCTGTTCCATCGCAGCAGCAGTCAACATAGATGTCCTCCATCAGGAATCTAAAGAAAAACCTACTAATGTCATTTATATTTAAAGAAGCAGGAACATTTAGAAACATTTGCATGAATCCAGAGAAATATCAAACTTCTGCTGCTTTTCAGTGGCTGATTTTAAACACCATTCATTCAATATAGGAGTGTGGCTTTACAGTAGGAAGAGGAAACAGGACGAGGCCAAGCCCGCCTGTATTAATGGCTCTCCTTGCGTGGGCAGGATCTGGTGCTGGAAAGAATTAAATTACTGTATCACGATGAGTGACAGAGGGATTTGGGGCCTTTCTGCACTAAGCCTGCGCCTCCACTCTTATCAGCTCCAGCGCTCCTCGCCTATAGGCTGCACACACGACGAGGCATCTCGCCAGCCCTCACTGTTCACCACCATCTGGCTTACATTTAAACATGCACAAAAGCCCGAATTTGTCAAACACATCTGTGCCTGTGTCAACTTTTGTCAACTTGTGGGAATATTTGCTCTGCTTCCCCCCCCCCCCACCCCCCTGTTTGCTCGTGTCCCAGTGCATCACTCACTCACGTCTTTGCACGTCTCCAAATTTCAAGATGTAGCCAAATGTCGACATGAGCGGAGGGTAACCTTAGCCTGTCGGAGATGAAGCGAAGGTTTGTCAGTCCAGAAATGTAGACAAGGATCAGAACCAGATGATGAGCGAGACTCTGATTTTTTTTAGCCGCTCGACCTCAGAATCATTAAGTTTTTTAACAGCAGTGCTGGTTTGGGTTTGGAAACACTTTTTCCATCTACATTTCAAGTGGTAATTAAGTTTTTTCTTTAGAAATCAGTCTTTCTGTGCAACTTGGTGGTTTTTGTGACAGGTGATACTGAAATGTTAGGCTTTAAGTAGATATTTTTAAGCATTTTGTCAACGTTTATTATATAAAAAATGTTTTGCATATTTTTAAGAAAGGGACTTGGCTTTTGTTTGTTTCTGAAAAAAAGTTTGATTATTATAAAAAATATTCTGTAAGCTTTGGTGATAAGCCAAGTCCCTCTGTTCACCAGTTTAAGGGCTCAACTGTTACTGGAGCTGCAACCATGAGCACACAATGCTTTTTTTCCATGTCGCTTATGATCTAGTATTCTTATCAGAAGCTGATTTGGTTTAAATGAGACAAAGCTGAGAGCAATAAATTACTAATGACACTGTGACCAGTTCAGAGACAAATGAACGTATTTCGTTGCGCTCGCTGCAGTTTCTGAAAGTCTAATCATACACGAGACCTTCTCCTTCTGTAATAAATTGATGAGAAAGTATCAAAAACATGTGTCTCCTTTGATTAGGCCAGGGGTCTGTAACCTCCACAGTCAGAAAAGAGCCATATCTGCCTCCTTTCCACTAAACAAAATGTGTCAACAGCTGCAAAACTCATTTAAATCGTGAAAGAAAGGTATCACAGCATTTTGTGTCATTTAAATACTACATATGTATTTCAATAAGAAATTCATGAGCTTCAATAAGTCATTGATTTTTTTAAATTTTTTATGTCAGGACTAAGGAAAGGGATTTTTTTTATTTATTTTTTGTTAATACTGGTACCCTGTTGATAAAACTCTGAAGGAAGAAAACCTGTGTAATTTCTGTCTATATTTATTTGGGATGCACAATATTATCGGCATGGTATCAGTATCGGCTGATATTAGTGATAAAGTTAAACATCGGATATTCCATCAAAATAACTCCCTGATATAAAAGGATTGTTTTAAGTTCATTTTTAATTTAAGAAACTGTCAAGTATATCTATTTATGCTCTACTACTTATGCGCTGTTCACTTGTTGCTTGTGAACAGGTTGAGTTTAGATTTGTGAAAATTGACAAATTTGCACTGCTCAAGTGTTGTCATTGTGTTAAGAGAGTAAATGTCATAAATACATTTGACATTAAACATAATCAAAGTTGAAGTGTTATATCATTTTGAGCCCCTTTTTGGCATTTGGTAGCAGGCCAAACTGACAAAGCCCATACAGAATGTAGTATTTTAATTCCACAGCAGATAAATCTATGTAGTCTCTGTAAGTAGGTCTAGGAACAAAGATGCATTTGTATTGGTTAAATAAGTTTTAATATATTGGCATATTGAATATCGGCCAAAAATCCAATACAGTATTGTGCATCCCTCATTCTAACATTTACCTAGCATTACCAGTAAATGCACAAGCCCAAAATAAACTAACTTCTAATATAAAGTACAACAATTTCTTAAAATGAGCTTTTACAAGAGTATGTTTCGTTCGGCAGTTCTCTTTCAGGATTCACCACAGCGAACAAACTTGCATGAAAGATTTTGCAATTTGTTTTGTGCCAGATGCCCTTCCTGGTGCAACCTGGGGGCTTGAACCTGCAACCTTGGGATTAAAAGACCACAGCACTGACCGAGCTACTGCAGCCAAAATGAGCCATCACAACACAAACCCCAAAAATACAGTTTATTGTTTTATCAAGTTTCAACATGAGGTTGGAGCTTAACAAATCAGGATCTTGTGCCAACAAGGAGGTAAAACCAAAATATTTCACATCAGGATTCATTGATATAACCTAATACAGTTTTAAACACATTCAAGAACATGTACAATTTGGCTTCCACCTATGTAATTTTGTTATAAAACTATTTTAAATATGCACCTGATAAAGATCAATTGAAATTTATATCTACACAACCTGTGTGTATATACAGAACATTTGTTCAGTCACTTTGTACATGAATTATCTTTATAATAAATAGTCAAAATTTTATGGGTCACCACAGAATTTTCCTTCAGCAACAATTCAGTATTTACAGCAAATTACCAAACTGGATTTATTCACATTTGTTGTAAGTCACATTTATCAAACTAACCACTATTTATATGAGACTAACCTGTATAAATAAAAGGTTGAATGAATTTAAAAAAAAAAAAAAAAAAGCACATATTTTAAAGCCATTTCATGTTTTTAACTGTGTGAAGTTTGCACATCTTCAACAAAAAAAAGTAAAGCTAAATATATCCTTAAAATTATTTTAACTAACCATACAAAAAAAATCTTCAAATTTCAAACAATTTATTTTTATGCACAAAAAATGTGTTTATTTTGGCCAACTTGAATTTTTTTTGGTCAAATATATTTAAAGACATTTTTAAATACAGTACTTTAGTTCAGACTTCCCCCCCCAAAAATATATATATTTTTTTTTAACACAAAAACAAAAAGTACCCAAGAGGCCTTAATGATTATTAGTTACCATGACTGAAAATTACAACCTCAAAAATTCTAAATCACACCATAAAAAAAATCAACTATCAGGGTAAAATGAACTCTTGTTCAGCAGCACTGTAAACATTTAGCCCGCTCTGAAAATGGGTTGTTTCCTAAAATCTTTCAACTAAAGGAGGTGGATAAAACAGAGTGGTTCATGTATACTCTATTGGTTCACAAACCAGAAGTAGAAATGTCGTACCAACCAGTAAACCACATGAAATAACCCTAAAGTTCAGCTGAAGATCACTGCGGGTTAAATCTCTTCTGATCTCTGCACTTCATTGCAGTCCTCTGAACAACTATCTTCTGTTGAAGACGTCTTTACATTTGCGTAGCTCCTCCAGAACCCGCGCCCGGAACTGGGTCCAGTCCTCATCGTGGAACTGCTGGACACCCAGGCCCTGATGGAGCTCGGCAGAGTGGCTGCGCAGGAATGGGTTGTACTGCTTCTCGTCCCCGATCGTTGAGGGACACTAAAAACAAAGAGCAAAATAAATCTGCTCAGATCTGATGGTTTCTTTCTGAAGCCTTCAGTCATCTCTCATTTGGTGCTTTGCATAAAGGTGAGCAGTTCCTGCTGGTGCAAATCAGTGCAGCTGTGCAATTTTAAAATGTTTGATCCAATTTGGTGCAATCTTTAATATTAAATCACCTTTTTGCTTTTATGATTTATCAACTTGGATTTGAAACTACAAAAAAAGAAAACAAAAGCATGAATTAAAATCATGTTACTACAGGAAAATCCCAGACACACACAGAAATTATGAATGAACCTCGTTCGGCTGCTTCAGTTTCAGTGTCCTGGCTCCGTGTTTGCCATCACGCTGCCATGGCTTAGTGAGAAACTTGGAGACTCTAAGTTAATCCTATTAGTAACACCTGTGTTTTTGCTGTTTTGCCAAGCTGCACGAAAAGTGCTTTCCAAAACCACTGAAAAAACATAAGGCAGTACCACTTGGAAAGGAACGTGTTCTTTTAAAGCTCCACTGTTGTGGGATTAAAAACTGGGCTGACAAAAGCAACCAGCTGTAGTTTTATTGATTTATTTTTCTTAATGTGGGGAATAATGGATCGTTTAGCTTTCAAAAATGTAGCTCTTACTAATAAAAAAAGAGAAAAATGTAGCTCTTACTAATAAAAAAAGAGAAAACACAGTTGATCATTTAATATATTTCAGAAATGAAAAATGACCAAATCCAGGGTGGCCCAGACTTTTGAGACAGTCTTTAAAGTTATGCCGCTTTTGCAAAAAGACACAAAAAAAGAGATATCTAATTTCCAAGAAAGCCCTGGACAGAGAAAACTTTACTTTGACTCAAGACGATCACTGGTGAAACTTTACTTTAAGCCTGAACTAGCAGGAAGAGTCACAGATGTGCACAAAAGTCTTTGACAGCACATAAAACTGTGTGCAGGTGATAAGCCTCGTGTGCCAGGTGCAGGAGGACATGCATCCTTTCTGGCGTGGTGCAAGTGAAAGACATGACAACGAAGATGCATCATCTCACCGTGCAGAGCTTCTGGCCTCGCTGCTGAAGGACCCACTGATATTTGTTCTCCCTGGCAGCGTTGTGGGGCTCAACCTCAGCGGCAAACAGCAGGTTGTCCTCTGCATACTCATGACCTGAGAGATCAGAAAAGGAGGCAGAAATGATAACACTTAAAAATTTAAAAGTGCATCTTTAAAAGCTTACAATTGTGATGTATAAAAAGAGCATGTTGTGTCCCTAATGCACACCTGAAGGACTCTCCATCACTGCAAAGCCCATCCAAGTCATGGCTGACTTTTTTTTTTTGTTTTTGTCATGGCTGAGTCTTTATCCAGATGTTAGGGTCCTGTTTGGCTTGAAATGCACTGCGATGTTGTGCTTGGAGAATATTTTTCTGGGTTTCTCAGATAATCCATTATCTCACAAGATATAGTTTTGCACCATTTCATTTGCCATTGTAGTTTAAAAGTTTTGAACTTTTCAGTTTGAATTGAATCCTCGAAGAGGATTCAATTCAAATTCAAAAGATTCAATTGAATCCTCGAAGAAGAAGCCACACGTTTTCGAAAACAAGAAAAATAATCCAGTCTTATAGGGAGCTGTTTCAACAGAGGCTCACGGTCACCGTGTGGCATAAACACACCCAAGTTTTAGGTACAAATATTCTAATCAAAAACACAATTATCTATAAACTAAGTCTTAAATATATGAACTTTTATGTCAGAACATGTCACAACATAATTGTAATGAAGCCTTATAGGTTTTCTGTAGCAGAGCAGCTGCTCGAGACAAACTGCAGTGAAGTTAGGGATTGGGTTTTTATCCTCAAGCTACCAACTATGTTGTCAGTTGGGTGATATTTAACTTTCCCATCTAAAACAAAGATTAAAAATTACAGAAATCCAATTTTCTGCCATTTCCAACACAGACCACTATGTTTAACACACTGTTACTTGCTCAATAAGCTAACAAGAAACAAAAGATTCAGCGTCTCAGTGGTTGAATCTTGTTGCTGTGGAATACCGATGAAGCCATTAATGTCATGTATCTCATGTGTGAAAGGGCCTTTTGTCTTCGAACAGCTGAAAAGATTTACCTACCAGGCCATAATAGAGTATCGTCACTTAAAGAGCCAACTGTGTCCAGAGAAGAGAGCATGGTTGTGGCACTCCCCTCAAACATCCTCCCTGGAAACAGTAAGATCAGATTAACGATTCATTACAGGCACAAAACATTGTATCTATGAACAAAAACACATTTGCTGATGCAGTTTAAAATGAATGGGACAGAATGTAAAAGAAAAGCAGAAAGTGTATATTTGCATAACATGCAATGCAGATGTTATTTCCATATTTAATAATGCTACTTAACAGTTAACAATTTACTTAAATATTCTTTAATTTTAGAGACGGTTTTGTAACCTTTTCCAGCCTGAGGAGCATCAACAACTCTTTATCTGAGGTTCTCAACAACCTCCTTTGTTTGTGCCATGATACACTTACACAAACATTTTGTGAAGAGCAGAATTTGATAGAGCTCTGTTCTTTAAATCAAACTGGGTGCCCAGTCACACCTGATCATCATCCCATTGATTGAAAACACTTCACTCTAATTTCACTTTCAAAATTAACTGATAAAATGAGAGGTTCACATACTTTTGCCACTCAATAAATGAAGTATAATATTTTTGTGTTCTCTTTATTTACTTTTAGGAGTTGTGTGAAAATCTGATGATATTTGAGGTCATATTTATGCAGAAATACAGACAATTCTAAAGGGTTCACAAACTTTCAAGCACCGCTGTATATAAAAAAAAATAATAATAATTAAAATATATATATTCCTCAGTTAACTAAATTGTACACGTAGTAGATGCTTTTACGAATATGTTCTCGTAGGTGAACACCATCTGAAAGCCAAGGATTCATTCTTTTATTGTTTTCAGCAGGTGTAAGAACCTGCAGTAGTTTTGGAATATTTTTGTATAAAATGGCAAATGTTAAAAACACGTGAACTCCTTGCTGTTGGTAATGTAAATCAGGAATTATTTACATAAACAAAAAAAAAAAAATCATAAAAATGCTTAATAACCCACCACATCCGGAGAGGAACACCAGGTCACCCGAGAACAGGCTGGAGGGGGCACCGACCGCTTGGCCATCCAGGAGGTAGATCATGTGACCCACTGTGTGTCCAGGAGTGAAAAGGGCCTTAAAGTGTAATCGACCAACTATGACAGAGTCTTTGTGTGAGAGAGGGCTGGGAAGGGGGAAAACAAAATCATGTCAAACTGACCTCGGGAGAGCAGCACTGATTCAAAGAACTTTTTTATACAAGCATTCTGTACACGTTGCAAAAATAAATGTGCAACTTTTAACGTGGCCTATAATTTGTATATAAAAATAAAACAAGTAAAAATCTAATCTGAACAAAAGACTGACATGTAAGTGAAAAATACTGTGAATTGAAGCCAAACCACCCCAAGACAAACCAGGAAAGTTTATGGCGCCTTGAAAATGTACTGTGAAATCAGCTGCTACAAATGTTGACAGTCAACAAGACTCACTGCAGTAACGTTAAATGGACTGTACTTATAAAACACCTTTCTATCTTATCAAGGATCAGTAAAACAAAACAAAATCTGTGAAAGTCTGTGCTGCCTTTTGTAAACTGGAGCTTACTGAGTGAGACCAGGAATATTATCAGCTGCGTTTCCATACACTCGACATGAGCTGTGAATTTTTTTCAGCCCTTTGTTGCCCCCACTGTGGTCCCTGTTAACAGAAGAGAGCGCAGAGGGTTGATGCATTGATTTGGACAACATTCATGCTTTAATCCACACAAGTTTACTTAAACCTGGAATAATAACAAAAAGCCTTCTGTACAAAAACATGACCACAACAATGTCACTCCATCATGCAGCATATCTAGAACTCAATTATGGTCATTCTTAAGACAAACGCCATGAGACTCACCAGTGCTTGTGTGTGCATAAAACGGCTTCTAAAATGACTCCCTCTTCTTCAAGGACTGTCTAAAAAGTCACAATAAAGCCTGTTAGACCTTTAATAACAATATAAAATGAACACCTCAAAAATACTGTATACAAACACATACGGAAAAACAAAACACCTCAAAATCTAGACAGCTCCACAGCTGCAGTTTTACTTTTATTTTAGCAATGATGATGAATACTGCTGAGAATGCACTGACAGGATGTGCTGATTGGTAAAGGCACAGCTACAGTAGAGCTTTAGTGACCAACAGTCAAAGGAGGCAGTTTGTTGTGAATAAGTTGACTGGGCTGCCAAATTATCCACACTCATGACCGCATCTGCATTGATGTGAACAAACACGCCTTTGACATGTACTTGCAGAAGTACTGACGAATGAACGAGGAACTAAATACAGGCCTGCAGCAAGAAGGAAGCAGGAGTAATGACGAATGAACGAGGAACTAAATACAGGCCTGCAGCAAGAAGGAAAAAGCAGCAAACACTCTTGAGCAGCAGGACTTCTAAAGAAAATTATCTAAATTTGTGTAGAATTTATATGACGGAGAAAGGAGAATTAACTCTGAAGAGTGTCAACACTGTACGACGCAGATGGTTTTGCATGCACAAATGCTTAAAAGCATCTTAAATATAAAACAAACTTGCATGCATTGTGAGATATCTTGCACAAACCCTCCAATAAAGAGACTCACCTGAACCTTTTGAGGGTCTGCAGGGTCTACAACAACAGCAACACTGGAGGCTGTGTCAATTATAAGGTAGCTGTAGTTGTCAGACAGCACTGAGATAGGAATTATTTTAATACCTGTGCGCAGAAAGAGACAAATGGAGTACACATAAGCTGTTTGGATAGCTTGTCAATGAAAATATTTATACCCAGATGCTGCATACCATTGAACTCCATGGGGTAACATGTGGAATGCCCAAATGGATGGTTTTCTCTGGCTTTTCTCATTTGTCTCCTGTAGTACATATATCCAAGCCTGGTTCTTGTGTAAAGTGTGTATCTAGGAGGGGAAAATAAGAGTCCTTAAATTATTAATCTTCAATAATAGTGATCAAAGATAACAACAACATTCTGCATAGTTAGCATATTTTGAGGGGAAATAGACTATCTATACACACAAACTATGCGAAGTAGGCTACATGTAAACAATATTTTAAACTTTCTTAAGCATTTAAATGAAATAAAAGCAGCAACTAGCATTAGTCTATGAAAAGGCCTTGCATCAGAAAACATACGAACCAACGTGGGATGGACGGCAACAACAAACTGAAAACACTGCATGTAGCTAACTATGCTACGGAATCGATGGGAAACATAAAACCGAAGTCTTATGTAGATACTCACGCAATTTGGAACAACGGCTTCTCCGTCCGGGCCATTATCTTCCTCAACAATTTGCTCCAGAACACTTGTGTGGTCCGCCTGTATCTAATACACAAGCAAAAGAAACAGAAAAAAGATGCAGCGGCCGCCCATGATAACGGCCAGTCAGGAAACGCCATAGCCGCTGAGCCGAACGTAATGACGTATGTACACGTAAGCCAATCGCTGCTGCGAGTTATATTGGATCGTGGTAAGGGACACTACATGTTGGCCAACTGTTGATGTAAAAGTGGATCTACTGAAGGGACAAGCAAGATTGCTGCGTTAGGGGACGCCTCGGAAAATCTTGTCAAACAGAAAAATGAGGAAACGAATAATTGTTTTATATAACAATAAAATCATCTCAAGATTAAGGGTCAGTGGCTTGCTTGCTTGCTTGCTTTCTTTCTTTCTTTCTTTCTTTCTGTCTTTCTTTCTTTCTTTCTTTTTCCATTATACTGTGCTTTTTTACAACAATTTTGTGATTTTAATGTATTTTATCATTTTTCTATTTTTATTTGTCCAGTTATTATTTATTTTTGAAGTTATTTGTTTATTCGTACACATTATTTATTCATTAAAATGTACTTACTTTTTATAAACAAATCCTTCATGGCATATTTCTTCATCTGGCAACACCGAAGACGAAGAAGAAGAAGCATCGTACGGACTTCCTCTTCTTGCTGAGCTCCAGCAGCGCGTTCTCCCTGCTCTCTGGGCTGGAGAGCTCATTGTTCCACAGGTAGATCTTTTCTCTGTCCACTTGTGCGTCGTGTCCAATGACGTCATAGAACTGCCTTTCTGACGTAATTAGCTGTAAAAAGATTCTTTTTTGTTCGTCAGTTTTGTTAAATTCTTAGATCTATGCGCTTTGTGACATCATTAGTTGTGACTCTTCCCAAGTGTATAAATAGGACTGTTTTTTTTTTCCAGATTCATTTAGTTCTTTTCGAGAAGGTAACGGAGTTGTGTATTTCAAAATGGCTTCAACACTTCCATTTGGACTAAAAACTATGCTGGAGTGTGTGTACTGCGCAGCACTCCTTGCAAAACCCTCGGACGTCAATCAATTTCTTTGTCAATATTTTTCAGAACTGAATGACTTCAAAAAATCACACCCTGAGCTAAACACACAAGATCTTGTGCTGACATTTGAAAAGCAGTGGGAGATCAACTTTTTCAGACGCAAGTTTGAAACAACTGAAACTTCAGCTACATCGTCTGTTCTTTCTCCCCCAAATGAAGGCAGTAATGTGTCAGAAACTTTTCAAACAAGCATTCGCGTTAATCCGACGCCATCTTCAAGAGATGGGATAACAGGTAAGCTTTCGTTACCTGCTAAAATACCCGTTCTTTCACGGATAAAGGTACCTCCTTCGTTCAAAGATGTTGTAGAGTTCGTTGCGTTCAAAATGACTTCAACAATTAAATCGGGGCTTAAAAGTTTGCTGGAGTGTGGCTGCAGAGCAGCACTGCTTACCAAGCCCTCGGACATCGACCGTTTTCTTTGCCAGTATTTGTCAGGGCTGGAAGATTTTAGAAAGGCTAACCCTGCGCTGGACTCCAACAAATGCGTATATAAATTTGAAGAACTGTGGGAGATGAACAATTTTAGACGCCGTCCGACGCCGCCTTCAAGAAAGAGAAACACAGCGGAACTAGAGCGAAAACTGTTTTCGGAGGAGGCCTTAAGCCGTCCAGAAACTTCAAAGTCTGCGTTAAAACCGGTACCACAGATTAAACAAAGACTTGCAAGTCAAGAAGAGATTGTCAGTGACCAGCACGGCAATTCTTCAAGAGGCAGAGTTTTGGAGGTTGCCTTAAACCATCCAGAAACTTCAAAGTCTGCGTTAAAACGTGTACCACAGATTAAACAAAGACCTGCAAGTCAAGAAGAGATTGTCAGTGACCAGCACGGCAAATCTTCAAGAGGCAGAGTTTTGGAGGTTGCCTTAAACCATCCAGAAACTTCAAAGTCTGAGTTAAAACCTGTACCACAGATTAAACAAAGACCTGCAAGTCAAGAAGAGCTTGTCAGTGACCAGCACGGCAAATCTTCAAGAGGCAGAGTTTTGGAGGTTGCCTTAGACCATCCAGAAACTTCAAAGTCTGCGTTAAAACCTGTACCACAGATTGAACAAAGACCTGCAAGTCAAGAAGAGCTTGTCAGTGACCAGCACAGCGAATCTTCAAGAGGCAGAGTTTCGGAGGATGACTTAGACAATCCACAAACGTCAAAGTCTGCGATTAAACCTGAACCACCAAGTCAACCAATGCGCGTAAAACAAGAAGAATTTGTCAGGGACCAATGCAACAAACTTTCTAGAGGCAGAGTTTTGAAGGTTGCCAAAAACCCTCCAGAAATTTCAAAGGCTGCGTTTAAACCTGTACCACCAAGTAAACCAAGGCGCGTAAAACAAGAAGAATTTGTCAGGGAACAATGCGACTCATCTTCAAGAGAAGATCAGAGCAGATCAAACCCTCCAGAAACTTCAAAAAGCTGCGTTTAAATCTAAACCACCGAGTGAACCAAGACGCGTAAAACGTCCAGTACACGCATACCATCAGGATTCATCAAGCAATACAGGTAGTCCTCGGTATCCGGCTTAGTTCCATTCTACCGGCCCGGCCGGAAACCGAAAAAGCAGGTTACCGGGACCGACTCCCGGTGCGGCCGAAAACGAAACTAAAAACCAACATGGCGGCCGTCACGTCTTTTTAAACGTCTTATTTACAACCTAAAACACCGCCAGCATACATTTTGTACCTCTAAAATGTATTTTAGAGCAGTTAACTTGCTAAC
>JAVCKU010000150.1:7463987-7474775 GCA_032273985.1 Hypsolebias coamazonicus | reverse complement strand
TATATATCTTTTTTTAAATTATTATGCGTAAATTGTTTCTGTGTAATTTGTATTTTATTATAAAATGAATGAATAAATAAAAAAAAAAATATATATATATACAACACCTCTCAAAAACACATGACAAACATCCAGCTGTTTTGGATTGTTCTTTCTTTCTTTTCTTTTTTTTTGCTGAAGCCTGGGCAGCCAGTCTACGTCCTCTCAGAGAATCATCAGTGTGAGTTTCAGTGAACATATCCAGTTACAAAGATGATGACTCTTCTCCTGCTGCCGCTCGGACCTCAGAGCAGAGAAGACTGAGGTGCTCACTGTTTCCATCACAGACAAGAGCTGAACAGTAAGTTCCATTTGTTCATGTTAAAACAATCTAAGAAGACTTTGCATTAAAAATTTGTACATTTACAGGCTTTTTAGATGTATTTTCTCTTGTGTTATATGTTCAGCGTTAGATATAGTACAACACATATTCATTGAATGAAATAATTTTGTTTGAACATCGTAGTTGTGCTGCATTATAAGATTGTATTCTCTAATTGTTACAGCTAAAAAGTGCAGTTAAGATTAGTAGAAGAAGTGTTTCATTGTAGATAGTAAACACTAAACACTCATTTTGATGCAGCGGTTTCCCACTTATTATTTTTTATAGGTGCTCCTTGTAAATGATGTCTAAAAGTGATACTCCTCCGTCGTACGAGGAGGCACTGAATCACCCAAAGTTTGATCCTTCTCCCAGCCAGCCACAATATGGCGCTTCTCTTTCCTCACCCCCGTCTTACAGCCCCAGTCCTGGCATGTTCCCAGGCCAGCCTGGTTACTGGGGCCAGGGGGGCGTCTACCCACAATCCAGCATGTATGCAGGCCCAGGCTTCTCTCCAGTTGGGATCCCCATCGCTACTCTGTCAGCAGGACTGCCTGCATCCAACTCAGGTTCTGAGGGCATCACATCGACTTTTATCACTCTCCTCTTCCGTTATTTCTAAAATACTACTCTGCTGCTCTTCACTCTGCAGGAGACATGGAGGATTTGATCAGCAGCCAGTGGGAAAGCACATCTGTTCGGCATGCCTTCATCAGAAAAGTAAGGTCTTTTCCTCGTTGCCACATTCAAACACTTAAACTGATGTTCTTAACATCAGTGGGATCATCAGTTAATCTAATCTACTTCTTGTGGACAGGTTTACTTTATTTTAACAGTGCAGCTTGCCGTCACCTTTTCAGTCATTTCTGTCTTCACATTTGTGTAAGTCTCACCATTCATCTCAATAAACCTGCTCTTCTTCCTGCCTAAAGAAAGGCAAGACGCCATGTGCTGTCCAATAAGAATCCTGGTTGTGCGTTCACAGGGACTCAGTGAGGCTGTTTGTCATCAGCTACCCCGTCATCTACTGGACGTCTTAGTGAGTTTATTTCCATGCAATCTGCACCTCTTTGGTTGAACTGTACTGCTGTAGTACACAATGATTCATGGTGTCGCATCTCTTCATAGTGTGGTGTTCCTTTTGGTTTACTGCATTCTCATCTGCTGCAAAGAGCCAAGGTGAGAAAGTCTTAAACCTGGATGAGCTCATAACCGTCAACACTTTTGCTTTTATCACGTTTTAAAAAGATATTCCTTCTCATATTCATGTAGGAGGCGCTTCCCACTGAATCTAGTGTTGCTGGGTATATTTGTAAGTATTGTCTTTTAGATTATGAGTCAGCTGTCAATCTTATGGTAAGTTTGGTAGATCTGAATCTTGGCAAGGATTCAAGTGAACAATTTGCAAAATACATCAAGATAGTTAGAGAATATGAAAAAACAAAAGTCACTCTAGGACAAAAGAAATACCTTTTATTTTTATGTTTCAGATTGCTGGTACAGCTTTCAAGTACCGGTACTTTACTTCCTATATTCTCGTTGTATCTTGGTACAATGATAATAAAGCTTATTCTGATTCTGATTCTATACGTTAAACAGGAAGTGCTACGTTATGACTGATAATAGGGATTCCTCTGTAGCACACAGACATGTGGGGTGCCTCAGGGATGTGTTCTTGAACCTGTTTTATTTTTTTGATATAGTATATGACCCCTTTGGTCCAGCTGGCAGATATCTTTGTTGAATACATCTCTGTTAAACCAGATGATTCTGTAAATGTTAACATTCTTTACAACAGTTTGACTGGACAAAACTTGGTTTTCTTGTCAGACATTCATTTTTTATTCTCTGACTTGAGCTCCTGACAAGAGTGTCCCAGCACTGTTTATTCAAAGTCATCTGCCAAAGATTTAGGGGTCATCTTCGACAAACAACTAAAAAAAAAAACAAACACAGTAAATTAGTCTAGTCACTTCTACAATAGAAAAAAAAAGACAAGCTTCAACAACTAGAAACTGCAGTTCATGCTTTTGCATCATCCTGTCTGGATAACTGCAAATTCCTCTATCCCTGTTTAACCAAAGATTCCCTTTTGCTTACAACTGGTCCAAAACTCAGCCACAAAATGTCTTGTCAAGACCTTGTTTAGCTCTCCAATCACCCTAGAGCTGATTTCTCTTCACTGGCTTACTGTAAAATTCAGGATACAGTTTAAACCTATCCTTCTGGGTTAAAAGCATTAAACAATATGCAGGATGTGTTTTCGTGTGCTGAAAGCTTATCTTTTTTTTTTTTTTTTTCCAAACAACTTTTGGGTTTGGATTCATTTTTTTACATTATTTAAATATTTTTGCATTATTTTAGTGGTTGTTTCTGTTGACTTTTTTTCTTGCCTCAACTGGTTTTGATTAGTCTAAAAATGTACTTATTTTACTTACAGACTGTTGCTTTTTCTTACATGGCTGGAACAATTTCAAGGTTTGTTCAGAACTCCAAAGTGGACATGTCATCATACTGCTGTGTGCATTTCTTTTCTTTAATCACGTCTTTTTTTTTTTTCAGCTATTATGAAACAAAAGCAGTGTTTCTCGCCATGGGAATTACGGCCATAGTGTGCATAGCGGTGACAGTCTTCTGCTTTCAAACCAAGGTACAGCACATGTAAACTGTTGCTCTGCAGCCCTGCTTGTCAGAGGACGTCTTTGTTGCCCGTGTAAAAGAACTCCTTTGTCTCACATTACAATGGGCACTGGCATCCTTTAAATATTCATCCCATTTTGGGATAAGATGTGAATCCAACTTTTCTGTCTGATGCAACACGCAGAGAGTTACATTCTTGGATGACACATCCAACAATTTTCTTTAAATTATAAACTCAGTCTGAACCGTTTTCAAATTATTCTCGCTTGCTCGTTCGTGTGGCTTGAAGCAAATTAGGTTCCCTTTTCATCCTCCTAATGACTGTTTCTCATCCCAGGTGGACTTCACCTCCTGCGGTGGATTTCTCTGCATCGCGTCTGTTTTGCTCATGATCATTGGGATTGTTACGGCCGTCGTGCTCTCCTTCCAATATGTGAGGACTCTTTGGTCAAATCCTTTGATCTATTATTTCTGGCCGTGCTGCTTGGTGCAAGCGGCAGCTCAGAAGGGTCTATCTGTGTGACCAATTTCCCATTCAGAGGCCTTTCTTACAGTATGTCACTCAACAGGTCCCCTGGCTTCACATGCTCTACGCTGCAATAGGAGCCATCATTTACACTCTGGTGAGTGTGGCATGATTTCAGTGAGGGCATGTTGTTGAGTGGCAAAATAGAGAAGTGTTAGATTACACAATGTCTTGCAGGAGCTAAATAACATGCTGGCAACTTGCTATTTCCAGTGCCTTGCATCAGTACTCGTATTTCTGTTGGATCAGTCCAGTCAGTACAAGGTTTGAGATAACTACCATTTTTTATGTATTGCTGCAAAATATACTTTTTTATATAAATGCAAATACAGTATTTCATTAGCTTTTCTGAAAATTTGCAGCTTTAAGCTTTTTTCCCTAATTTTCACACCAGTTCTTGCACCAGATTTGCACTTTTTGTGCATCTCAGCTGCACGTGAGCCCCTCAAAGTGTGAAGGAAACAAAATAGTGAAAGGCCTAAAAAAAAAAAAAAAAAAAAAAAACAACGGAATGGAAATGGCTCAATCCTTGAGTTTATGTGCATATTTAGACTTGTGTATTTCAAAAGTTGAGTGGATTAAACAAATGAAAAGTACATTCCTTTGAAAATTGTAAAACCACTACAAGGACTAAAGTTGATAAAAGCATAAAAAAATGGAACGATCAATAAAAAGAAAACTGGAATCCAAGAAAGGATCTGAACAAATTATCTAAATGCAAATGAGAAAGGGGCTTTAGAATCAAGTTATTTTTCTTGCAGCATCTGAAACTTTGAACCATTAATAGAAAGAAAAACAACTTATTCTAATTGCATTATTATTAATAGTTGATTTTGGTAAAATGCACATTAATTAACATGGGATCATCCTTTACAAGTCAGATTTAGTCATGTGGGTCAATCGTGGTTCATTTGAAGTTAGAATTATTTTCATAGTCACTTGACCTGTGGATCTGTACATAAAACTGTGGCAGCGTTTAGTCTTTTCCAATTCCATCTATTTAACCAGCGCAATACAAGTTAGAACACAGACTTTAGTTCAAAGCAATGTTGTGCTGCAAGTACCTCAGGGAGCGAAACACTGTGTGGAAGTTTTACTCATTGAAATGTAAACGTTAAAAAGTCCACCGCGACCGTCTCTGACATGGAAAATCAATATTAAACGTCACAGATCTGGACAAGCCACAGTGTTAGGACAATTTATCTTTGGGCCAAAGTGTTCAAAGCCACAAAGACCTGCAATGTTTGGTGTTCAGAAGACGAATTTGGGACATAAAAGAGCCCTCAAGCTAAAATTCACACCTGAGGCTGAAAAACTCTGGTCCTTAATGTTTTTATGAAAACACTTTTCTCTCTCCTCTAGTTTTTAGTGTACAACACTCAGCTCCTCATCGGGAATCGGGAGCTGGCCATCAGCCCAGAGGAGTACATCTATGGAGCCCTCTCCCTTTACGTTGACATCATGAACATCTTTCTGTTTATCCTTCAAATCAGTGGGGCAGCAACTGAATGATCTTAAGACGTAGAGAATATTTGGTCATCTAAAAAGTTTTTTTTTTTTTTTTTTTCTGTCTGTAAAGTTACATGTTTATAAACCAGAGTACTTCATCACTTGTGTAAAAAGCCTGACTTCCTGTATATAGTTATTTATATGAGCAACACTGGAGAACTTTGACGCCGTTTGAAACAAGAATGTAGGTTTAAGCTTTTCAAATGTGCATTACTGTTTTATTAAAATACAATTTATTATATGCATGTTGAACAAAATGAGAATCTGAAGTATTCAATCTGAGTGGTGCCCAACCGAGGTCCTTGAGGAACACCATTCTGCATGTTTTGTTTCCCTACTCCAACACACCTGATTCTGTGATTTAATAACTTCATGTTCTGCAGAAGCCTGTTAATAACCCATTTATTAAAATCAGGTGCGTCGGAGCAGAGGAACAACTAAAACATGCAGGATGGTGTTCCTCAAGGACCACAGTTGGGAACCTTTGTTCTCTCCAATCTATTATTAATTAATTTGTGGAGTGATTCTTCTATTGTTTCACCCTCCAAATAGAAAAAGACAAAACAGTTTAGTTTTTTTATTTTTATTTTCTATGTTTAATTCTTAATAATTACGTACAAAGCACATGTGGTTACAGGTGAACTGCAGGACACCACAATCATTACTTCAAGGTCTATGCTGGTATTAAGAAGGGTGTGAAAGTTTTTTTTTTTTGTTTTTTTTTCTGATTAGAAGATGCATTAAATCTGTGCAGCCTTCTAGCATCATAAGTAAATAAGTGACCACTTCCTTTATGTTTATTGCATCTGTTTTTAATTGTTGTTAGAAACCGGTGCCCACAAATCAATAAAGTTTCCCCCGCTGATAGGACTTCTTCACTCTTCTTAATGATTAGCTTCTTGTGTGTTAGAGACTGAAGGTGCCACTATCTCGTACACTCTCTCTCCCTTTCTGGACTGTGGATTAGTAGTTTCCATCAGCAGCATCTGGCTGTGCTCATCCTCAGTGATGAGTTCAAGGGGTGAGGCGTTTGGGGTCGCGTGGGAACATGGAGGTCTGTCGCACGTTGTGGAGACCGAGGTACAGCATGCACACTCTCTCCAGGCCTGCGAAGGATGACGGTTCAGTTACTCAACGCTGCTTTGAATTCTTTTACCTGGAGTCATTTTAACAATTTACAAAAAGTTTATTAAAATTAAAGCGTGTGTGTTACCGATGCCTCCACCTCCATGTGGGGGGGCGCCATAACGGAAGGAGTCGATGTATGACTTAATCTTCTCCAGATCTAGAATACCAGAAGAGCAGACATGCATTTTTTTTAAGAAGGAAAACAAATCAATCCAACAAAAATCTGCTGTTTAATTACAACATTTGGCCTCTAGAGGGAGACAAAGTCTAAATTATTTTTTTCTTTCCAGAACCAAATGTAAAACTTTCTCTTACCAATCTGGTGATGCAGAGCCCTTTGAGTCAGCAGCTCAGGATCGTGGACTCTCTGAGCCCCAGACAGGATCTCTTCTCCCCTCATGAACATGTCATAGGAATTGGAATATTTCTGGAAGAAAAGAAAAAAACACCCTTAGGAATCAGACTATTCTTATATCTGACACCTTCAACATCTCAAATAATGCCTGTAATAATTATTTATTGTTCCAGATGAAAAAAAAAACAACAACTGTAAAAAACAGGCCAATTTGAGAAACATACTCAGCACATAAACATAGATATGAGTCTAAACTCGACTTTGTACAAAATTGAGCATGCATCAGGACAAACTCCTTTGTTTTCTTGAGTCAAACTAATTGCATTTAATAATAATAATTAAATCTCATCCGCAACTGTCGCAGCAACTGTTACGGGAAATGTTTCTTGCCACAGACCATTACACTATTCAAATAATGGGTCTGTAATTAATGATGTTTTTGTTTTCTGAATAATAAACATCAAATGTGAACAGTTACCCTTCTGCAAATTGCAACAACCTTTTATACAGTTCTAAATTATCGTTTGCAAACTTTAATTTCTATTTAGGCTTATTGTTTGCACAGTTGTCAGTTTGTTGCTCTGACTGATCATCTTTGTCATTTCTATGATATTTTTATCTGTTTCTGCAACGCAATAATATCTCAGGCTGGGGATATTAAAGAACACCTGCCCATCTTTGACTCAGCCACAACAATCGGTGCCGTCAGCACAAGCTGAAAGGTCAACAATCTAATCTGGAAAAAAATGTCTAATATCCCATTCTTTAAGAAGTATTTGTGTTATTTAGCTGATAAGAGTCTGTGTTCGAGAGTTCGTCTGTGTTTATGAATAAGTGAGACACTTACAGGGTTGTTGGGGTCAGGCATTGTGTAAAAGGGTCTGACAGCCAGGGGGTACTTATCCAGCACGTAGAAATCAGTATCATACTGCAGGGAATAAGAGAACAAAAGATATGAACAATAAACAGCTGCATTCTTGTAAAAAAATAAAAACACAACACACAAACAGTATGCACCAATGGGTATGAATGATAACCCTGAAGGGCTTGTGCTGTATTTTCAGCACAACTCATGTCTGTACGTCATGTATTTTGAATAAATCAGAGCTTTAATCAACATGATAAAACAAATTGCATATTTCTATAGGGACATTAAAATAAAGAAATGTGATATTTTTATTTTAACCTCCAGAAATACATGAAGATGCATGTGAGACTCCTAGGACTGTCGCAATAAATAATAAACCAATTAATCACATGATGAATGAAAATTATCCACCTCATTTTCATTTATCGGCTTTATCGTTTCTTCATGTTGCTCTTTCTACTGAAGACATCCATCCATCCATTATCTTTTACCCACTTCTTCCATTTTTGGGTCACGGGGGTCGCTAGTGCCCATGTCCAGCAATCACTGTGCGAGGGGAGGGGTACACCCTGGACGGTTCGCAAGTCCATCACAGGGCCATATAGAGACAAACAACCTTCACTCTCTCACTCGCACCTAGGGACAATTTAGAGTTACCAATCAGCCTAACATGCATGTTTTTGGTCTGTGGGAGGAAACTGGAGTACCTGGAGGAAACCCACGCATGCACGGAGAGAACATGCAAACACCACCCAGAAAGGCCCCTGGACTGGGATTTGAACCAGGGACCTGCTCGCTGAGAGGCAGCAGCTCTACCAGTTGCGCCACTGTGCTGCCCTGAATGTGGCATCAAAAATTGCATTTATAATAGATTTTGACAGGGTTGCTTTTTACTCTTAAAACAGTTGAGCACACTGATGTTACTATGAAGTTAAAGAAGTCATCCATCCATCCATCCATCCATCCATCCATCCATCCATCCATCCATTAATCCACCCACTTCTTCCTTTACGGGTCATGGGGGGTCTCTGGTGCCCATATCCAGCCATCACTGTGCGAGAGGTGGGGGACACCCAGGACAGGTCTCCAGTCCATCACAGGGACACATAAGAGACAAATGAGACAAACAACCATTCACTCTCTCACTCACCAAGGGACAATTTAGAGTTACCAATCAGCATAACATGTATGTTTCTGGTCTGTGGGAGGAAACTGGAGTACATGAAGAAAACCCACGCATCACGGAGAGAACAGGCAAACTCCACCCAGAAAGGCACCTGATCGGGAATTGAACCGGGCTGACCTGCTTGATGAGAGGCGGTAGCTCTACCAACTGAGCCGCTTATGGAAGCACTTGAAGCAATTCTGACAAAGTTAAAAATCTTTCAAAGGAATTTGAGGCTTTGTTAGAAACGGCTATTAATATTGACAAACAGATGGTTTTGAGCATGTTCCATTAAAAGACAACAGTAGATTCCTACCCCTCCAGCTTTCAGCAGCTTCTTTCGAAACTCTTCTGTTGGGTTGTTGAAGGTGAGCTTCTCACAGCGAAGATGATTGACAGGCGGGTGACCCTCCAGGTGGAGAAAAAGGTCGTAATCAAAGCGAACTTTCTTGGGTTCTTCCTGAGGAAAACAGCCACCACAAAGATTTTTTTGGGGGGCGGGGGGTAAGAACAACAAAATCAGTTTGGTAGCAGATCAACAATACCATGTTTCAGCAAAACCGCTTTAATACATCGACTGTAGACAAAAACATGCATTTAAATTTATTTTTGTCAGAAAGGAACCATCCAGCTAAACAAGAAAGTTCATGCTCAATAATCCAGGTACCAAATCCGATAATTCTCAGTTGGCCTGATTGAGAATTATCGCATCCAGCTAAACTTTACTCAAAGAGAAACTGTTCCTAGATTTGACCAACGTTTATTCCCACAACTGGTTATGTAGGCAGTGGACAAAAGTTTTACAGAGATAAATTTTTTTTAATAGTTTCACTCTCCAAAAACCTTCATGTTAATTTCTTCAATGTTTGTCTCAAGTTACAACAGTGGCTGTATAACAGTGGCAGGAACGAAAGCTGAAGATAAAACACACTTTACTGTACATTTCAAACATGTAGGAGGCCTTCAAGAGCAAAACAAGTGATCAGTGTGATGAGGGATCTGCATCCCAGTTAATAAAAAATGGTTTTAAATCAAATTATGTATAATTATGCATATTTTTATGCTTATGAGGTAGTAAATGTTTATATGCTATTTACTGACAGGATTAACTGATCTCAATTACTGATGGGATTAACCTGCCTAAATACAAGTTGAATGAACTTATATGTATTCCTTGTGCTGTGGTGTGTCTCAGGATTCTATTTTGGGACCATTTTTATTTATTATTTATATTATTTCACTTGGGACAGGAAATACAGCAGTTTAAAACTCTGCAATATCAGCTTTATGTTGATGATACATCACTCTACTGTTCATTTAAGGAAAGTGAATTTCATAAATTAAAGTCCTTGAGACTTTAAAATTATTTAAATTTGTCCCCAAATTCACATCATGGGTGAGGCTGATTTACACCTCCCCAATTACCATTAAGGAGATAAGTCGACTAGGTACAGAACACAAAGTCTCTTTTCATGCAGACAACATGCTTTTGTATATACTGTAACAGACCCCCTTAACAGTATCTCTGAACTACTTACTTTGCTTAAAAAATTTGGGAAAATATCTGGATATAAGGTTAATCTTTAAAAGAGCGAATTGATGCCTGTGACCTCCATAAAAAAGAAAATCTTGGATGCCATTCCCTTTAAAATTAGTTTTAAAAATGTAAGTACCTTGGGAACTGTGTAACTCGAGACCATAAGATCCTCTATAAACCCAATTACTGTATCTACCTTTCTTGGCCAATCTTAAACAGGACATTGCTAGATGACAATACCTACCTCACACTCTGGGGGCAGAATAAACTCTGTAAAAATGAATGACCTACGTAAGTTTTTATATTTGTTCAAGAAGTTGCCAATCTTCTTTACTAAATCCTTCTTTACCAATCTGAACAGCCAGATATCAGTGTTTATTATTATTATCTATTAACACTCCTAGAAGTTTCCCACACAGGTTGTCACCCTGAGGCTGTGGTCATCTAAAGTTCACCGCGGGAGGAATCTCAACTCACTGCACTGCTTGCCACGTCATCCTGATGCTGCTGTGGACTCCTCTACACGGTCAGCAGCTTTCTCCGCTGTCTGTAATAAACGCATGCTCTGTTGCCAATAAGTCCTTCATTTTACATGACTTGTTTTGCTCTGAGGGCCTAGACGTTTTGTTTATTTCTGAGACATGGCAGCGTGAAAATGATGTTTCACATCTCCTGGAACTCTGTCCTGAGGGGTGTTCT
>JAVCKU010000150.1:7434730-7445623 GCA_032273985.1 Hypsolebias coamazonicus | reverse complement strand
AATGTATGTGTTTTTTGATAATTATGTAGTGTACTGATAGGCTAAGTACTTGGTAATACAGTACTGTACATGTGCAGCTTGTATGTACGGTATGTTCCGACTTACGTCAAATTCGGTTTACGACGACGCCATGGGAACGGATCTGCGTCGTAAACCGAGGACTACCTGTACGTCGCTTCAGTGTATAAGTCACAGGGCATGCAAATTATGCAACAAAAACCCCGCTGTGACTTATAGGCTGAAAAATACGGTATATAAAATTTCCTTTTCCAACAAGTTCTGATTAAATCTATTTATAAATTAGCTTGCAAATATATTTAATGCTTCATATCTTAAGTAATATAATGCAAAAATGACTAAGAGAACATTTAATGTGTTAGAAACTTAAAATATTTTACAGCCATAGCTGTAAAATAACAGCTTTGTAAGACCAGATAGTATAAACGCTAATTTATGCATAAAACCTGCTAACAAGCAGCATTTTTACCACTTTTTCCACTCCATGTTAGCATAGAGGCATCAGCATTGATAATTAGCATAAATCATTAAAACACAGTTTGTATTTTAATATATTTAAAAATTGTTTGGTTAAAAACTAGAATATTGATCATCAGTTAGTTTAAATAGCATTCAGCATATTTGCTTTTAAGTTAGTTTTCATTTAAAGAAAGTACAAATTTGTTATATATTTTTAAGGCATTTAAAGGAAATTTTTAATTACTAAACTAAATAATAAAACAACCTTTCTAAAAACGTTACAAACCTTGCGTGAAGATTTTATAAAAATTTGTGGCTAGACGCCTGAATAGCAGTGAAGCAACTTAAGAATCCTACAACATTAGTCTTTTGAAAGGAGAATGTGTAAAAATAAATAAATAAATAAATAAAAATAAAAAATTCACTAATCAATGACTCAAAGATAACTTTAAAATCCTGGTTAAATCTGAGAAATATCACAAGCACCCTTATGTTTTTAAGTATTGCTACCATAACAAGTCTTTTTTTAAAAATTGAAAACTAAATTAGATGCAAAACAGTTTGATGTTTGGCCCTGATGATGTGCTCATAAACTTCTGCGAGGGGAAAAACAACAAGAAGAGGTGCCATTCAATGTCTCAGAGCAGGAGGCACACAAACAGAAGTTGATCCACACATGTCCAAGAAGACGGCAGTGTCCTGTCAGGTTTTGGTCCCGATTATAAAAAACACATATAAAACATAAAATAAACTTTCACATAACACTGATTTTTTTTTCCCTCTTGTCTGCAATCCTATTTTGTTCTGCAAAATCTCAGTATCTTGACTAACGTCTCCACTGCAAGCAGCTACATGACCATCAGTGACCACATTTAAAGTGAATCTAAGTTGGAGGCCAAGATCTTCTCACGGCTCCAGAATTTTGTGGGGGTGAAAATGTCTTCATGCTAGTTTAAATGATGCATTTCTTTTTCTTGTCCCAAAACAGACATGCAAACAACAATTGGGCTGAATCCACATACGTGGAGGGATATTTTTTTTATTTACATGAGTATTTTATTTTCTGAAGCAGTGAGGCCCTTTCTATGACTCTCTAAAGGAGAGAAAAGAGATGATATTGCTGCAAATAGGGGAAGGTCGTACAACAGAGTTGTTGAGAAATAATCCAGTGACTTTCTGCTAAGAGCGTTTGCACCCAAGTGGTATGGATACTAACAACTTAGCTATCAAATCACCCCAGTTACAAATTCTTATTTAGTTTGTTACATTACTTTCTGAAATTCTTCAGAGTCGTAGTCTGATAGCTGTGGATATGTAGGGGATAAGACTGAAACCACAAAGGAGATGATGTAAAAATAATTAAAATGCAGACAGGAGCAGGGTCACTCAATATATTCTGGCACAAAGCTAAGACTTAGTGTATTTGACACCCCCACAGTTACTGACTGATGGGTCCCAAAATAACATCTGGCCTTTTTTTGACATTATTTCTTAGTTATAATGGTTTTCATTTAGAATATACCTCCTATATCTCAAAACAGCAAGGCACAGCTGCTCAAGAGGCTCTGAAGACCAATAATGCCATTTTCATGTTATCCTTCCTAAAGTGGCGAGTGACTGCAGCTTAGTGGGTCTCTGACAGACTTTCAGAGAAACACAGAGACTCATGTGAGGGGAAGCACTGGACTATAAACCACCTGCCATCACAAGGATTTACAACGATATTTTAATCAGTGGAGCTTGAAATTCATATAATCAAAGTTGTCTAGAAGCAAAAAAAAAGTGTATTAAAAAATACTCCATGACAGAGCCTCCACAGGTTCAGCCACTGAAAAGGCACAGGAACAGTAATACAAGACGCAGGGAAATAAAAAATGACTGTAGTTTGTTGACATGTTTCCATTTGTGTCATTCTTATCCAAGTCAAATGGATAACAGTGCATAATGTTCAGAGACTAGCCATAGGTTGTTTACTTGTTGTTTAACAATAAGCTTGAGCAAGAAAAATACAATAAAGACATACAGTGAAAGAAGCACTGGGCTTTTTTTGTTGATCAAGTTTCACTCCATTACAGAGATCATTATCTACTAAGCGCTAGTTTAAGCAGCACAACACATAATTTTATGTGATTTTATGAGACTGCTTAAGTGATTTTAAAAGTAAGTAACAAAATGCTTCAACAGCAAAATGTGTCTGCAGAACAATGATGGGTCCCTGAAATGCAGCTCATATTTCGGCTTTTGTTGAAGTAAATAACTGGACATTTAATATTAGTAGTCCCTCGCTACTTTGCGGTTAATTTATCGCAGACTCGCTCTATAGCAGTTATTCAAAATAAGATTGAACATGACACACAACTGGCTGATTGATGGATGAGCCGCACGATCGACATGGTATTTTAATTTAAAATAAATTATTTTAAATTAACGAGCACCTGCTGCACCTTTGTGCAGCCCATACTGCAGTATAAAGTTCCTGCTGCAGCTGATCAGCTGTCCTCTGTGCAGAGCAGAGAAGTGGGCGTGGCCAAGAACGCTTGCAGGTGGCAAAGAGAAGAGGAGGCAGGGAGCTTAAATCATGACATTCTGCGCTCTTTTAGAGCGTTTAGAGTTTAGAAATGTTTGGAGTATTGCACGAGTGTGGGAAGGGTTTAAAACGCCTTAGTATATAGCTATATAAATAATAAATTAAACTACTACTTACTACTTGTACTATTCCTACTTTGCGGTTTTTCCACTTATCGCAGGTCAGGGTACAGATCCCCCGCGATAAACAAGGGACTATTGTGCACACAAAAATTAACCAACATTTCTTCTTAAATTTTACAATAAATACTAATTATTACAAAATTTCAAACAATATTATCATTTATAGCAATAATTTCTGAGACAATTAATCGTCCAGCAAAATTTGTTATTGTGACAGGCTTATCTATAACTAACATTTTGACAAAAAGAATTAAGCAATTTCGGTACTGGTTTGTGTTCCTTGCAGTAATTTTCTGTTAACATTATATTTTCTGCAATACAATTTTATTGCTCATTTCAAAATGACCCAAGGAAACAGAGACACTAAGAAGATGGGCTCAGATCAGAGTGAAGGAACCCTGTTGAGCATTGACTATAACAGCCTGGAACAGCCATGGAGCCATACGTACCTCTAAACCAGCTCAACGCTGTTATTTTTATACTGTCTGGTTAACAGCTCTCACTCATTTACATTCACCCCCCCCCCCCCACCCCCCCCCACCAATTCCCTGAATGAAAGATCCTGCATTCAAAACCGAGAAGGCAATTGTGAACCTGAAAAGTAGACACATTTTTACAGCATTCATTACTGCAATATCAGAATTGCTCAAGCTCTGTGTTAACGACGAATTTGTGGTCGATTACAGCTGTGGGTGTTACCTTTGGCTTAATTTAGCAACATCTACAGGGAAGCTATTTGAGACACATGATAATTAAGGTCTTCCATATTAAATTCACTAAACAATGGGTGTTAAAACAAATGCTTGTTTTGAAATCAATGCCGTGCATATTTCAGCAAATTGCATTATACTGTTTTTCCTATGTATATTTAAACTCCCATTAGAGGCATTTCCCAATTAAGGCCCCTTGTGAACCTCTAATGTCAGCCCAAGGCAGCATTATTATAAGCCTCCTCCCTTCTTCTTTGCTTAGATTTTGTATCCTCAGAAAATTGTATTCATTCATAGACTACCAGTAATGGGCTACAATTTAGCTGTTAAAATGACTAATGATGTTTGGCACTTAAGTATGCCTTCCTCCTCTGCTTCAAACTGCTGTATCTGCCATCTTAACAGGAAGTGCTCCATTAAAAACTTCTGTTGTATTCCACCCTGTTAAAAGCCAGCTTCAGCTGTCAGGTGAAATATGATTGATTTGCCCACCCTCCCCCTCAGTCAGAATGTGTGAAAATGGACCAGCGGACGATTAGGGCCCAGGATTTTCCCACCATTGTTTTGCTGTGTCTGACAGGAAAAATCATCTCAGTACTCACTTTGCTGCAAACTTGACCATCTGCTTGCTGGCACGATCTCCCACTGCGACCAGCGCTTGCACGTTGAACTGCTGCTGACGCAAGACCAAGAAGCATTGCTTCCCTGGAAGCAAAGCAATAACAATACACAGTGAAGGCCCAACAGGTTTGTCACGGTAAAACTTGGGGCGACTTGTTTGAAACAATCAACGTTTGCTCAGTGAAAAAAACACCTTATGTGACACAAGAGGGTATCCCACAGCTGCAAGGATAAGGTAGAGTGTTAAACATTTGTGAATAGAGCCTCATCTTTGAGGAGCACTGTGTGGAGAAAAGGTGATTGCTACGTTCCTATCAAACATACACACACCTTGGAAGCGTGTAAACAAGTTAGCAAACTAAAACTCAGGTCAGCAGATAGGTTGGACCACCCAGATACTTTGATGTTTGCTGCTTGTGAGAAGGAGGTGGGCTAAGCTAAAATCCCACCAACAAACACATCTCATCCCACACAAAATCAGGATGTTGTTCTGTTCGTGTGGACATCCTACAGCGAGCAGAGAGAATGAAAACACAAGTGGACAGGAAGTGTCTTTTGACTCTGGAAGTTATCTCAAAAGGAAACGGCACAAATACAACAATGATTAGGGCACCAGTTTATTTCTAATCTCAGTTTAGTTACAGTATAAAAGAGCTGCAGTGTTTTATACAGTGGTGTAAATAACCAGGTTAAGCTCAGTGGGTTCACTGTATTCAAATGAAGACGCCTTACGGCTGCCAGCAGCTGGAACCAAGAAAGGACAGATTAGCTGATCTTCCAACTGGCAGTCTGAAGCTAGCCTGAAAAAAATATCAAAACCCCTGCGGTTGACAAACCATTTGACAAGGCTAGAATAATAGGAAAAAAAAATCATAAAAAAGGTTTTAAGTCATCAAATTCAGAAGATGTCTAGTGTTTGATCTCCAATCTTTTTTATTTGCTAACCTTCATTGTCAAACCTAAAGAGAGTGATGTAATTTTTCTAGGTCGTATGTAATTCAACAACCCCGACTCAGTTTCAGCTGGCACTTGTTTGATCTTGGAGTAGAAGATGGAGAAACAGCCCCAGGACAGGTGATTTTCGACTGCTGAGCATCAGACACCAAGGATTGGCACAGGAGGCATCTCATCCTGTTTATATCCTCCACACAGCTCAAAATATAAAAGGGGGAACAAAGAGCTTGAGGGTGAAGGGGTGATCTCACCTTTGGCTCGGCTGGTGTGAATCCGGGCACGCAACCAGATCAGCTGGTCAGCTTTCTCTGGAGTAAGGTCTTGGACCCGGACCAACACCCTGTCTGGCTCACGGAGACACAAACAGACACACAAATGTTAAATAACCTCACACAAACTGTTCATGCTCTTTTTGTTCCATTTCTGAGCGATGATCTCCCTGTTTTTTCTCTTCATATTCCCAAAAGGCAAAGGGAATGTGAATAAGCATGCATGTGCTTGTGCAGAAGCACACACAATAATAGGCTCAAATTACAAGCATGTCTAATAAATAAGACACACTAGAAGCCCGGCTGAAAGCTGTCTGAAACTCACCTATTCTCTCTGGGCCTTATGACAAATTGACTCTAGTTTCACTTGTATCACTTTGAGGCATGCTTACTCCTTATTATCAGCAAGTAGGAGAGGCAGACACCAAGGCTACACTAGAGAAAACAAAGCTGCTCCTTTTGGCTGCAAACTTTCTGTCAACCCACATGAAAGACCTCACCGTTTACCCTCCCCCTCTTCCATCCCGTCCCAATGGTTGCGCTTGGCATGCAGGTAAGGGAGGCCCTACTTTGTCTGTTGCCACTGGTGCTGAAAAACCATCGAGACAGATGGACGACAGCAACAGGTCTGACTGCTGCCTTACAGCTTGGGGAGTTCTCAAAAACAAACAGTCAAGAGGAATTATCGCTAATATTGTTAGGAAAGGTGACACCACAGGCGTCTTTTACGATGTTTATCGAGTACATACCCAGATATAGGAAAGAGCCGGCTTCCTTTAAGAAAACAGGTTGCACAGGGAAAACGAACATTTAACGTACAAACAAGAAGCTTAACCCGTTTTCCCAACGAAGGGCATAAATTACAGTAATTCCAAAAGGTTGTAAACACATGTGATGAAAGTTTTAAAGCCAGAATGTTTTCACAAATACATGTTTTCCCCATTTTTATAATTTCAGAAACTGCAAAGTGAGCTAAAAGATTTGAAAACAGCATCAATCTCTATAGGTAGACTTGCAAAAAGTCAGCAACTTTGTAGGGTAAAATCAAGCATATGAACAACCGGTTATAATAAAAAGGTGCTAATGATTCATATGGGTTGAAACACTCTAACTGAAATAATGAGAATGAGGCTGTAAACTGGGTGAGGAACTGACAAATATATGCCAAGGTAAAAATGTTTCACAATATAGGTCAAACACAATTACAGTTATCATAATCAATGAGCATTGCCTCTTCCAGGTTAAATTTTAAAACAAATGGGAGTTTCTAGATGTAAGCTTTTTTGAAGAAGCACAAACAGGCAATTGAACCATATAGATAGTGGATGACCAGAGAAATTGAATGCATGGTTACTTCCCTTTAAAAGTGGAAGATGTTTAAACCTGTGGGACTGATGAACGCCCATCAAAAACAATAGTCCTGTGTAGTCATCAATACAAAACTTCAAGCCAAAAACCCAAACCTCTAATGTGGAAACAAAACCAAGTGACTCAACTATGCATGAAAACTAAAAGCTTGTGAAGAAAAAAAAAAAAATGGCGATAGGAGCTCTGAATAGACAGGTCAAATTTATTTTTTGTACTTGTCTTTAGCAGAAAGCTGTTTGTCAAAGGAGTAGAGAGCAGTACAATAACAAAAATGAGCGTCTGCAGAAACCAGTAAAGAATGGTGGAGTTTCCTTATGTTTGGGGCTCAATTTCTGTAACTGGAGCTGGGGATTTAATCTGGATAAATGGTTTCCTCATTAATGAAAAAAGCTAGCAGATATTCTTCATCAAATACCATCAAGGAGGCTGATGGTCTCTAAACGTATTCTGAAGCAAGGCAATGACCCCAAACAAACTGTGCCAATAAGAACCATTTTAGCATAAAGAAGAACCAGGAATCCTTGATGTGACTGTATGGCCCACAGAGAGTTCAGATCTCCATATCAGTGAGTGAGTTGCCAAAGGATCTAAGCTCGCCTACTTCCAGGGATTACCTGGGGTTAATTCTCCAGAACATCTGAAACAACTGTTCTGTCAGGTTCCTTTAAAAATAGTATGCAAGTATATACAGAAAAACTGATGCTGTTTAAAGACAAAATATTGTTTTTTGTTTCTCTTCTGTTCACTTTTCTTTATAAAGTTGTCTTTATATATATATATTTTTTTTTTCATTTACCTAAAGATTTTGCACAGAACTGTTGTACATGACTACTCAATAATGACTTGATATTTGCTTGTGTTTTTCAGCAACATAAATGTAATGTGTAAACTTTTTAACTGGCAGTAAACCCATTTTTAAGCATGAGTCCTAATAAACATCTTCTCTGTCTTTTAATTAATCTTCCTTCTGAGAAATAAAGACACAACGAGATAAAAATGAAAAGAGCAGTAAGGTTTTAGTGCAGTCTCAGAAATATTTTCCACTTCTCATGTGGTGATTGACAGAAATATGAGAATATTGCTGTGTGCAGATAAGAAAAATGTATTCAACTTGAAATAACATCAAACAGCACTTGATTGAAACTACAAGTCCTTGTACTTAAGGCAAGTGCAGTTTGTTCTTGCTTTACAAGACAAAAATGCCACCTCACATCCTCTAGTAATGTGTATGTTGTAATAAGACAAGAATAAATGTATCCATTTCTTTCCTTTTCAGTAAAAATTTATTAATTTTTGCTCTCCTATTACTGTATTTTCTGCTGTACACGTTGCACCGCCCTACAAGTCACAGCAGTCCAAATATGTCGAATAAAGTGTAAAAATCCATAAATACGTCACTTCGCCATATACGTCGCATCTATCTTGTTTGGTACGTGTCATCTGATGCGCTGACAACCTGGAAATGTGGGCCAGTGTTGTGCCAAAAATCGACTGGCTGCCAAATGGCGGCCACGGGAGCGTGTAGGGGAGGACTATAACAAGAATTTAACAAGATTAACACTTACAAACAACTATTTGTTTGCTCGAAATTATAGCAAAGATGTGTCTCAGTTTAACTTTTCCTTAATAAATGCACTTTTGACTGTCAAATCTGCTGCATTTTCAAACATACTCGCTGTCTCGGTGCTCCAGGAGCACGCTCTGAGGGAGGAAGTCAGGAAGGATGAACCCTGCACATTTCTTTGAAATTTAACAAGATAACCACCTAAAAACAATTATTTGTTTTCTCGACATTATAGCAACAGTGTATCTCAGTTGAACTTTTATTTAATAAATGCACTTCAATGGTCAAATTAGCGAGCTGGACAAAGGTGGCAGGCTAAGGCAAGCCAATTGTGTCATTAATAGCCACTTTTACCTATTACATGAGACAACAGAATGCCATACTACTCGAGTGCCATCTAGCAGCTGAAAATGGTTATGTTCAGTATTTTCAGTCAGAATGAATAAAAATGGTCATATCTCAGCCAAAAACTGGTTTATAAATATGGGGGGGATCCATGAATATGTCGCTTCGTTGTATAAGTTGCAGGGTATGCAAATTGTGAAAAAAAAAAAAAAAGCGACTTATATGCCTAAAAATATGGTAGTTTATTTTAAGTGAACCCTTAGAAGGTATGAGAATGAAGGTAGTTGTCATACTAACCAAGTTTTTGTTGTGACTGGACCATAGCTGACACACCATATCTGTCCTTGGCAAAGTCCTCAAAGAATAAAACAGAAACACATATTTTAGAGCATGTTTATCAGATCCATCACGTTTAGTTGTTTTTTTTTTTCCTACTTTTATTTCACAAGTGTCTGTCGTCTGTCTGTCTACTATATCTGAGATAAGAGACACGCAGAAAAGATACTGGACTTATCACAGTCTCTGGGAAAAAAAGTTGTCGAACAGAAAACAGAATTGCAGATCCATGAAGGCACATATTTAAATACAAGTTGTTGCAATGGTGTTCAAAGGTACTATAAAAAGCCAAAACATAAAGAAAGGAGTCAGTCTTGTAGGACGAATACTGCGATCTGTTGAGGATACCTACATCTTCATCTGTGCTTGGCTGTTCAGCGGCCTGAAACACACAAAAATATGACAGGAAGTATTACAAATCATTTCAAATAGGCATCCGGTTATATCCTGGCTATTAAATTCATAAACAAAAGATGCTTTAAGATTTCCAACTTCAAATAGAAAAAAGGATTTGCTACAAGAGTCAAGTAAATTGTGCTTTCAAGACAACCAAAGACTTGAATAAAATTAATAACGCATAGCTCAGTCCAAAAGCCGAGCGTTGGATCCCTCAAATGCACACAGCTCCTCCACACACTACTCCAACACATCACAGGCAATGAGTAATGGCAGCGGGAGATATTGCTATGTAATAGAAAGAGTGTAAGTGGTCAGATATTCTTTATCTCTGCACTGACTTCTTGGCAAATCACTCCCAGAGTGCAATGAGATCCAGCCTTGGCAATGCTACAGTTCCATTTTCTATGCAAATTGATATTGGTGTGTGGAAATGGCTGGTGGCAGTGGAGTGAACTGGAATCACCCATCCTTGATATAATAATTCAGTCACATGATGGATGATATTGCATCTTATGATACACCAAATATAGACCTGCTATAGCCATAAAGCAACCAAGCCACATCGGTCCCACAAAATTGACATGTGTTTGCAGAATAAGTGCAGAGTGGGAAAAAAAAAAAAACTCAATAAACATTCAACTCGGCTTTCAGGTCTTCCCCGAGGCAATGCTCGCTCTGCCACAATGATGTGAGCAGCAGCAGCGAGCGGATCCAACAGTGACTGCACCTGCTCCCTCAGTAAAATGATGCCGACTGGATTAATTCATCTGGAAGATGGTTCTTTGCTGCGTTGCTCCTCTCAAAGCCGCCCGAGTTGTGACAATAAAGTGCATGATGTCAAAACTACATGACTCTTTTTCTTAAAGGAAGAGTCACCATTTTTATCAGGCGACCTGACTTTCTGAGGTCTTTGTAAAATGCTTGCGACATGGTTTGGTTACAACTGGATTACAATATTACAGCATTTTTCACAGCCTACCTGTTATGAAATATCATTTGCACCTGCTTTAGTGTGTGTGTGTGTGGGGGGGGGGGGGACTTCGATTCAAAATGCAATGTGTAAATTTAATAAAAGGATAAAAAATAATTGTTAAAAAAATAAATGAAATATATTAATTTGTATTGTATTATATTCAAAAAA
>JAVCKU010000150.1:7421248-7434630 GCA_032273985.1 Hypsolebias coamazonicus | reverse complement strand
CCTGATCACTGTAAACCTGCAAAGAGCATGACAAAACTCAGCAAGAGAATACATTATGCCTAAGAACAGGCCATTTCTAATAGTAATTAAATATCATCCAGGGGGCCATAGATAATTAATTTGCGGGCCGGAACTGGCCCGCGGGCCTTGACTTTGATATATGTGCTGTACATCAACAACCTTCACGCATTGTTTCCTATTTGTTAAAGAGGAAGATAGCCAGGCCAAGGCTCCAGGAGAAAAATTAAAATGGGAAAGTTTTGATAATAAAACGTGGTGATAAACTGTATCAAAAGCTTTACGCAAATCTAAAAATACAGCACCAACTACACCACCTTTATCAAGCCAAGATTTGATTTGCTCCATTAGGTACAGATTTGGGCAGATATAATAATGGATATAAGATTTTTTTTCTTCTTTCTGCTGCCTTTCATTTTATATTTTGTATTCTTATCATTTATGGGATTGTTTTGTATTGTTTGTTTTTTAATGAATAAACTTTTGAATAAAATAAAATAAAATACATTTTCACCTCTCTGACAGATTGTGTGTTTTCCTGAGATAGTTTTATGCACACTATAACCATCAACCCTTATAACAAATCAACAGAAATCAGCTCGACAGTTCATGAGTACATACAACAAACTTAATTTTTGCCTTTATGGGATTTTTTATTTCATGTTTATGTACCTTTAAAGGTGCATTCAATAACAAATTGAAAATTGATGTGTTTCTATTTTGATAGTGGGAAAGTGGGTGCAAAGTGGCTTGAAGTTCAAATTTAGTGAAGATAAATAAGAGGCTACTTTTTTTTTAACTCTGAACAAAAGTTAAATTTTCTCAATAAGTTACTTCATGTTTGAAAGAACTTTTGTGGGTTTTATGAATTTCTGAATTGGCATTATGTTCACAAACCCAAGTACAGAAGAGAATAGTTTAAAAAAATCGTACTGTAAGAAACTTTTTTGTCAATATGCAGCAGATTTTGCACCCAAAAAAAAAAAAAGTTTTCATCCTTAATCAGGAAAACACAGCAGTGCATTGTTCGTTTTGTGAAGCAGTTTGAGATTAAAAAAAAAATGCATTCTAATGTTTAATCAAGCTGTACTCCCTACTCATTTAATGTGTTACACCATTAAACTTTGTTCCTCCTTTACCTAAAATTGTGTTTGTACTCAAGGGAACCCCAATTTGACTGCTCTAGGCGTGAACACTACAACAGAGCTTCTAGACAACTAATGAAAAAGGACTTAAAGCAGTGCTTTGATCAGTGAATGCAGCAGAGGGTAGCTGCAGATGGGGTATCCAGCATATAAAAAAAGAAAGCACCTAAAAGTTATGCTTGCTTTAATAAAGATGGAATAAGAGTGTAACTCATGCTTCATATACAGCTAAATGAGAAGTGAGCAATGGTTACAAATACACAATTTTATTGCTTAACCCTATTTCACTTTGTGCACAAGCCGCTGCAACACATTAAAATATAAAACTGGAGTTGCAGGCTTTTGCAGGTCCTGTTGTTACACTGGCAACTGGTCCACACATCCTGCTGGATACAGAAAAACAGTTCTCTGTATTTACATTTGTGCGTTGGTGGTAGCTGTGGTCAGTCTGTCAGATGCAACAAGAACATTTAAGATCTTTGAAACTGGTCATGTGTCAAATATCTGCTAACAATTCCAAAAATATGATTTAACTGATCAAAATGTCCTTGGTCTTTGGTAAATAGTCTACGCACTTGTGTATAAAATGTTCTGAGTATATCTGTCGGTAAGATGTTCTGACTTTCTGTGAGTTTTAGTGTGTGTGGGGCAGGACTGTCACGATAACAAATTTTGATGGGCGATTAATTGTCTCAGAAATAATTGTGGTAATTTTAAAGAGAAAAGAGAAAGGGAGGGGTCAGTGAAGACTAAAAACACCGGAATTGAGTCTTTGTCATTCGGTGTCTTCAGTAGAAAGAGAGCGACACAAAGAAATGATAAAGCCGATAAATGAAAACGAGATTGATAATTTTCATTTATCATATGATTAATTGATTTATTGTTTATCGCAACACACCTAGTGTGGGGTGGCTGTAATGTCATGTTAACTACATGAGCTCAGATTAACAAAAAAAAACCCCACTTTGTTAGGGTGCGCATAAACAAAGCTAAAATGACAGGAATACTTGAACAATAGAAACTCATTCTCTCCTGTCGGCTTACCAAGCCTGCTGAGCCCACAATGCCCACCAGAACACCATGCTACATCGTAGCCAGCTGTAAGGAGGTGGCGAATGTGAAACAACAGAAATAAATAAATAAATTTATAAAAACACTGACCAACTTGGCCTGTTTCTCAGCCTTCTTTGCCGCTTTCTCTGCTTCCTTCTGCTGTTTCTTCAGGGCTTTCTTTGACTGAGCCTGCTGATCCTCCTCCGTCACACTGAAACAGGAAGAAACTCAAAGCATAAACATGAAAGTCCGTTTCCACCTGCTGTTTCTCCTGCATCCCACAGGAAGTAGTTGACCGCCTGGGAAAAATTATTCTGAGCCTTTACCACCTTGGGCTTTAAAGTTTGTGCTACCTTTAATCCTATTGTTCTTTGAGACCAAACAGCTGAAGCAGAGATGAATGAATGGGTGAGAGTGTGGAGCGCAGCGAGGACTGAGATGGCAGAAAGATTAGCT
Source organism: Hypsolebias coamazonicus (assembly GCA_032273985.1). Taxonomy (NCBI): domain Eukaryota; kingdom Metazoa; phylum Chordata; class Actinopteri; order Cyprinodontiformes; family Rivulidae; genus Hypsolebias; species Hypsolebias coamazonicus. The sequence continues at coordinate 7,431,958 of JAVCKU010000150.1, read as the reverse complement.
AAACAAACCCTACAGCTTCAAGAAGAGTAGTCAGACTCGCACTATCTGATGCTGTGAAGAATTTGTGTGTAATACAGATAATGCAATTATGATAACATTTTATCTTATACTTAAGTAAAGGTGTCGTTATTTACTTATTGTAACAGATACAAATACACTCTCAGTGCCCCGAGATAACTTATGTTGGGACTTGGCGCTATACAAATAAACTGAATTGAATCGACACTACCCAATTATGGAGCTAATAATATATTTGCTGACAACAAGGAGGTTAGCATTGTAGCAGCAACGTAACAGACAAATACATTACACTCATATTGAGGTGTGACAGTAAGGTCAAAATGCAAAACATAATGCAGAAATAGTGACCATAAGTCTTGCTTCTAGAAAGTTCTGTTTTAATTCCAGCTTTACAACAACATTTTTGGCCATGTGATCTTTGAAACTGTGCAAATGAAGTGTTGACTGACATCAGTGCAGCATTAAAACAATTTGTAGATTACAAAGGAAGTGATAAGCCTTTTAGGTTAAAGAATAAAAGATGAAGCAGCAATAAACCAACAGATCACAGACATATTCTTAACAATCTGAACTTAGCTTGTATTCATTAACTAATATCACTGTGAGCTAAGTGCAGGTGGATGAATGAGCAATGTTTGATTTCCCAAAACACCAGTAGTCTCAACTTGAAGGAAGTTCGTAAGATATCAGGAAATAACAAGGACCAGAGGACAACTATGAATAGCAATAAAGTCCAAACAAAAACCCCAAACTGCAACATATTATGACTTCCAAGGGAGGACTTATAGCCATCGTTATACGTCCCCGGCTGCCTAATGTGTTATTGACACCAATGATTTAACAGCCAAATGACTGCCGAGCGCCAACATTTCCCTGGAACATCTAAAATTTAATGTGGATTCCAAATAATAGTAAAGATAATGGTAGTAAATGTTTGGATTCATTGGTATTTAGATGGAGCAAAGAGTTTGCATCTATTGAACAAACAATTTGAACCTGCACTATAACTAAACCATCTGCAGCAGATCTAATAAAACAGATTTGATGATTTAATTCAATTATTTGAATAGGGAATCTACAGCAACAACATAAATAAATACTAAAACTATTTTTAACCTAATGGACTTTGAACCAGTCCTGTGACTAATTTGCAGTTCTTGTTTTCAATTATGGTTTTAAAAAAGCTAAATCATCTAAAACTACCAAAACAAACGTATACTCTTCTAACGCAAAACAACAGACGATATATACCATACCATACCATACCAACTTTATTTATAAAGCACTTTATGCACCCAACAGGACCAAAGTGCTGTACACAATCATATAATACAGAACATCATATAAAAACAAATGTATGTTCAGCATAGCTTCAAATAAAAAAAAACATTACTATAAAAACAGTACTAAAATAATAAAATATAAACACAGTAAAACAAGGCTAAAACATCTCAGATTGTGCAAAAAGGCCAAAGAAAAAAGATGGGTTTTAAGAAGAGACATAAAAACAGCAATTGACGAGGCCTGTCTTATACTGTATACAATGGAAGGTCATTCCAGAGCTTAGGAGCTACCACAGAAAAAGCGCGGTCCCCTCTAAGATATATCAAGGTTCATGCTCAATAATCCAGGTAAACAAATCCAACAATGTTCAGTCAGGTCATCTGGACAGTTTCTTTTTTTGTTGAGAGAAGTTTCACCCATCATCCAAAGGGATTCATCAGTCTGAGGAGTCACAAACAAACTGTTTTCCCGTTCAAAGCCCTTTGGATGGTGGGCAAAATATCTCTCTCAAAAAAATAAGAAACTGTCCAGATGACCTGATTGAACATTGTTGAACAGATAATATAGCTGTTGTAAAGAAAAAGAACAATTTGACCAATATCTCTGTATGTTCAACCAACAGATTTTTTTTTTTAAGTGTGCACGGTCAAAAGTAGCTCCAGCCTACCATCTAACCAGTTTACAAAAACAACAAAAAAACATTTTGTCAACTAGATGACATACATCCATATGACATACATCCAACATCTGCGCTGTTGAGCAAAAAAGTCCAAACACTTTCAGACCCAATAACCAGCAGCATTTGGACATTCTCAGACCCAGAGGCAAAAAATATGGTGACTGGGCGTTATCAATAGTAGCCCCTAATCTGTGGAAAATTTTACCTTTTAAAAGTAAAAACCATCTGAATTTGAAGCTCTGCTGAACACACATTTGTTTTTAGTTCAAATTAAGCAGAATTACTTGATTTTCATTGATTTATTTCACTTGTCTTAAATTATTTTGTTCTATGCGTTCTTGTGTTGTATTTGAGTTCACATGCATTGCATTTTGCTTTTAAATTTTGTACACTTTGCTCAACAAGGGCTTTTAAAATGTGCAGACATAAACTGATTGATTGAAATGCAAAACAAAGAGATGTTACTGTAAAATGATTAACAATTCTGATATCACTTTATTACAAAAAGACAATAAAAGGAAGAGTTAAACATAATACAAAATTACATCAATCTTTGTACAATGCTCATAAATCTGAAGAGCTCTAAGCAAGGAGTCTTTTCCATTAAAAGGTGTATTCTAATGCAAAAAATTAAATCTGACTGAGCTTACATTTGAGAAACGTAATGTTTATTGTACTGATTTTCATCTAGCAGATATATACTATAGTATACAGTATAGTATATATGTGTATGATGTTGTTTTAACTGATTAATGTTAAGCACTTTGTAACATTTGTTTTAAAAAGTTTTGCAACTTTGACATCTTTGTTTTAACTTGTTTAAAAAAAAAGATCTGTATTTCTCTCTTATGATTGTCCATTGTTGATTGTCCAAGGAAAATCTACTGTTGCTGTTGTCATCATCCTTAGTTTGTAGCCAGGTCTCTCTTGTTAATGAGTCCTCGAGGCTCAATGAGATTAACCTGCCTAAATAAAGGATGAATGAATGAATACAAATAAAGTATTGTCATTACAAGTATTATTATATAACTTAATATAGTTGCACACTGTTTTATGTTATATTGTTGTTTAATACGTTTTTGCCTAACTTAACCGACCTGTGATAACAGATAAGTTTAGTTTTGTTAGTTTGTTTTGTACAGTGTTAGTTTGTTTTGTGCCATCTTGTAAAAATCAGCATAAACCAGCCAATGACAGGTACAACACTTTTTTTTTTAATCATTTAATGAAAATGAATGGTGCACCTGTAAAATGGGAATGCAAACGTTATTTCAAGCTGGAATATTCTGACACATTTATAGTTTTGACATGAAGTTTGTAGTAATACAGGATTAAGTTGTGATTATGATCATTTTAATTTTTACTTGCTTTTATAACACTGATTACAATAGCTTCGTTTTAAAACCTGACTGGAAACGAGTTTGTGCTTTGACTGCGTAATCATTTTTCAACAATAATTTATCGTTTACAATTTGCTCATTAAGCGAGTAAAACTTCACGATGTCTTAGCTGTCAGCTGATGCAATACACTGCATGTTGAGGTAATGAAGTTAGCTGCTATGCTAACACAGTAGCGCCGAACTGAGAGGCTCGAGTCACTGCAAACACAACCTCCGTGTCGCTCTTACCCCTGAACTCCTTCCTTCGTCATGTCGCGTTACACGCTTGTACAAATCAAAAGAAAATATTTTTAAAACTGTCTGACAGGGAAACACCGCATCAGCTGTTCACAGCATGGACAGCTACCGGAAGGAAGGATCTGTTTTGACCGAGCACGAAATACCGGATGCGTGACATTCCGGCTGGAAACGCATCACAGAATGTAGTTCCGACTGGCTAATTTGTGTCCTGCAGACGGAGGTGGACGGTGTAAAAAAAATATTGTAAACAGTTAAGGGGGGATTTAAAAAAAAAAACTGTTTACATTCCTGCTATTTTCGCCTAGGTATCTTTCGCTTCTGTACATTAACAAAGAATCCAGTCAATAATAATAATAAAAACTTTAAAATCTGCCAAAATCACTCATGCTGTGGTCTCATTTTAGGATTCTCCATTTGTTTAAATGCGTTTAGAGCTATAACCATGAACATGCACAGTATTAGAATTTACAGTCTTTGCTTATGAAAGAGATTTAGTCGCTTCTTGTCAAACATCTGTGGCCCCTCAACTGATGTCACAATTCTTTGTTTGACATCACAGACAAAGTCACCAGCAAAATAAGGCTTTCACAAAAAAACATGCCACAACGCAACTCATTGTATATTTTATTTACAAAGACGGATGTTTGTTATTAAAAACCCTAAATTTGGTCATGTCTTACACAACAGAGGGGAACACAAAACAAGAAAACAAACAGAAAAAATAAAGCACATGAAGAGTAAACAAGTTAGTGCAGTCAATATATATATGATGCATATAAACACACGAACAAGTGTCCACCACGTGACTTACACTCATATTAACTCTAAAAGAGTGAAATTACTTTGGCTGAGTGCACTAAGTGCGTGCAGGTATCCAGTAGCCTTTGCAGAATTGGGCTGGCACAGCAAGTGATGGTGGTTTGTGTTCAGTGGGGTGTCATCAAAGCCTTTCTCAGGCTGTTGGCTGCAGGAGCTCCTGACGCAGGAAACAGCCTTCCTGCCGTTCACTTTCCTCTTAAAACAACGTAACCTTTAGCAGAACATGTCACTGCACAAAAGGAACCTGCACTATTTGTTGTTCTTTTATTCCAAACTTTGTAGCAACCCTTTGAAAAAGAAAACTTCTTGTCAAAACCTCTTGAACATGTCTCCATGCATTATTTTGATCAACATTACATTTCAATTAGGCTCATTGTCAGTTTTAAATCTTGCTTTGGCATAAAGAAAGATAATGAGTTAGGAGCAATTCCCTGCTCAGTTTAACAACTTTAGCCTTTAACCAGCAGGGCATTGCACAAGAAGCTTCTGTCTGAAACATGGGATTGCCTCTTAAACATTAGTTTGGTAGAAGATAAACACTCCTATAAATGTCCTTTCAGATGAGCAGCTGGGGATGTGGGCTGTTGAATATTGTATTTTACCATCACAGGGAGAATAAAGGTTTTAATAATGAATGAAAGGGAACCTTTGTTCACTCAAGAGTAAATTTCTTATGGGGCAGAGTGTTTAAAATTTATGCAGTCAGGTGGGCATCTGAGCATGCTGGGGGAGGAACAGCTGTCATGCATTTATTTATTTTATCATGACGATGCTCAGTGTATTAAATGTGTTTTTTTTTAATCAATTAAACCCATTAAAAGACTGTATTGAACATTTGATAAACTCCAACATGGTCTGTTCAGCTGGTCCTTTAATAATTTGAGCTCAGTCATCTGTTTTCACTTAACCCGCCACTGAAATTTGTTTTTATTATCAAGAATTAAGTGTGTAAAAAGGGTATGTAAAATCTGAACTCAGATTATCTCATTGCACAGGGTGAGGTAAAGAGGTTTTTTTGTATTAATTCAGGGTCATTCAGAACATTTCCAACCTAAAAGTGCCTCTTGTTTTATCCCATTTCACAGCAAGACCAGTTCCCCAAAACAGGCATTAACCTTTTGACTTAATGGAAGCAATTCACACTTTTTAACATGCAGTGGCATGGAAATGTATCTTCACTGCAGCTTTGAATGAAAGCCAAAGTTGTATTGTACAAAGGTCACTTGATGGCTTCATTCTCCTTGACACCCATTGTTGTCTGCTCCCTTTGGTCTCCCCCTAAGCATCTCTCTGTCGCCAGCTCAGTCTATTGCATGTAATGCAGATAAGAGTGCACAGAAAGATTGATGTGGGTATGTGTTCAAAATGTGTTATTTTAGACCTTATCGTGTCACCGTCTTGTTAAGGGGAGATTCATTGCAAGTGATTTATTACATGAATCCTCATTAAAGACAACGTCTGCTCATTTGTATCCTCTGCATCCTGAATAATTTTGGTTTTGTAATTTAGTTAATGAAATTGACCTTTTCTATGGGGGTGAATGAGGGTTTTACTAATTGTTTACAAGCCAAACATAATAAAGGCTGTATATCTTGTAGGGTGGAAAGAAAGAAAATAAGTCAGAGGGGAACTTAACATGCTAATGTTATTGTTAAGCAGCCATATGGGCACTAATCTGAAGTGAAATTTTCAGCCTTTGTGTTATGGCTGCTTAAGACGTAGAGTGCACAGATGTTCCTCCAATTACAGGGTCTGTCTGCTTCAGCCCTCCTGCCTTTTAGTCCAGTTCAGGTGGTGACATTTGTTAGACTTTCAACCCCCCACTAACACTCAAGACGCACCCACTCCCGGAGAAGTGGTTTTTACCACAAAAAAAAAAAAAAAAAAAAAAAGGCTCGCCACACAGGATTTATAGAAAGAACAATACTTTTATTTTACAATATAAAATAAATTTAAACGTATTTAAAAAAAAGCAACTCACACTTTCTTTGTTTTACAGTAAGAATGATGGCAATAAATAATAGCTTCCACATAATCACACACCTTTAAAGCAAATGCTACAAACTATGTACAAGGTTTCCAGAAAGCGTCTTCGAACACAGCAAACGACGTCATACCAAACTTTGGTTTTACATCACAAACAGTAAAAAAAAAAAAAAAGAATGAAAAAACACAGTGGACTGTAACTGTGAGGTTGAATAGATGGAAACGAGGCACAGCCTGCGGACACAAACATCTTTGAGGAGCAGAAAATGGGAAAATTGTGGAAAAACAAAACAAAAAAAAATTGTATTCAAGCATACGAACACATATAAAACAAACTTTTTTTTTTTTTTTTTTACATATGTACAAAATGTAGTAAGACACCTGAAATTCAAAGTTAGCTTTTTTCTCTGCTGAGAAGATAAAAGTCTGTGAAATTGACCGAGTTAACTTGACAGAACACTTGAAGACTCGGACTCTGTGGACACAGACGGCCCCCGCTTTTTGGTCATGAGAGTCGCTTTCTGGCTTGACTTGCTGCTGTTGATGGTCAGCGTACTCCTGGCTGTTTTCTTAAACTTCACCCCCAAGAATGCGTAGAGAATGGGGTTCAAGCAGCAGTGAAAGTAGGCCAGCGCCTCCGTGATGGAAATCCACTTGTCCACCGCTTGCTCCAGCTCACAGGTGATGGGAACCACCTTCAGCATCATGAGCGTGTCCAAAAAGATACCGGCGCAGTACGGCAGCCAGCAACTGAAAAAACAGACGATGAGGATGACTGTAGTCTTCAGTGCTCTCTTCTTCAACGCCTGGCCTTTGGCGCCTTGGGACAGCTTGGAGATGATGATGCAGTAGCAGGTGAGGATGATCAGGCCAGGCAGGATGAAGCCCACAAAGATGTGCAGGAACCGGAAAAAAACTGTCCACTCGAGATTTTTTTCCACTGGGTAAATACGTTGGCAGATAGTCCTTGAGTCGGCTGTCCCTATGCTGTCATCTGTGAAGAGGACTTGTGAGGAGCTTACATCCTGGACCCGGGCAAACAGAAGGTCAGGTACAGTCAGGATGGCAGCAGGCAGCCACACCCCTACGTATACCACTCTGTTCGCGAGCAGCTTCCTCGTGGCTTGGCTGTTGGTGGCACGAACAACCGCCAAGTATCTGTCCAAGCTGATGAAGGCCAGGATCAAGACACTGCTGTACAGGTTAACTGTGTAGATCATGTGCACGGACACGCAAAGGAAGCCTCCGAAGTGCCAGGACGTGGCTGCATCCACAGCCCAGAAGGGCAGCGTGAGGACAAACAGGAGGTCAGCCACGGAGAGATGGAGCCGGTATTTGTCCGTCATCGTCTTGACCTTCTTCTGGTAGCCCATGACCAGAACAACCAGTCCATTGCCAACGATCCCCAGGATAAAGATTAATCCGTAAACCGTGGGATGGAAGATTCTGTAGAAGTCTCTGTTTGTATCTCCGCCACATGTCTCCTGGAAGCTCAGCTCCATGTCTCCAGACGCCTCTGACATGTTGTCAGTGCCGTTGTCAAAAAACACCGGGTCATATGGATAGAAGGAAGTCGTCTGGAAGAAGAAAAACAGTTAGTATTGGGGGAAAACAGCAGAGATTAGACATGTTGGTTGAAAACTAAAGTCTAAACCAGTTGGAAAGTAAGCTGTTCAACTTTTAGAGGTTTTAAAATGACAAAAGTTAGTTTGCAAAATCAAAAAAAAAAAAAAAAAAAAAGTAAAAAGAGCAGGTGAAGAAAGACTTTCTACAAGAATGTTGACAGTAAACAGCAACAACTGCCACAGCTGTCCCATCAGCAGCAGCACTCACCTCCATGTTTGCCACTTGCGTGGACGTTTGGGACCAGTGAACGTGACTTGTCTGCTTGCAGGTTGATGAGAAGTAGTAAATGCGTGGGGCCGACTTTCTCCATAAGTAGTTGAGGCCCGGGGGGGGCGACCCCTCCCCTTCTGGGAGGAGGAAGAGGAGGAGGAGGAGGAGGAGGGGCAGGGTGGTGCACTCCAAAAACAGCTTCACTATAAAACCAAAACGCTTTTGTTGTTGGTGGCAGGAGAGGCGCTTTGTGAAACTGTCTGCAGACAAATAACGGACCGGTTGAGGTTTTTGGACAATTTATCAAGCATCAAAACAACCTGGATTATTTTAACTGATTTTGGTTTGCAAGTGATGATTTTTTATTTTTATTTTTTAATTTGCACACATATTCAATCAGTCAAAAGTATCTTATTTTAAATAATTTAATTCAAAAAGTTCTAACTTCTGATTCTTAAATTTTTTTCAACACTTTAACTATATTTTAATTGTATTAAAAATCTCATCTCTTGACGAAATGTATGTTGCTTTGCATGTCAGTTTCAAACAGAAATCAGCTGTTTTGGTCTAATCTTGTAAACAATGCTTTAAGTATAGGTATGTAATAATCTCAGCTATCACCACAGTAAATTTTATCTCAATATCTACACAAGTGACTGAGCTATTGCCATTTTCTGCAATTTCCAGTGTTGCCAGATAGAGTCGAGGTTTTCCAGCCCAAAAATCTGTTAAAAACTGCCACGTCACACAAAAATCCACCCAATCAATATATTGTTACAGTATATTTACTGTTTGAATACGAACGCACATCAGTACAAGTCAAGGTAATTTTACAATATGTGGCAAAATGCAACAATCCAACAAAAATCTTCCCAAAGTTCCCAGCAAAATAAGGATGAAAACCACCCAATTGGCAGTAAACCGCCCAATCTGGCAACACGAGTAGTGGCCACCCTAAATTAGATTAATAGAAAAAAAATCTGATATAGATGCACACCCACTGATTATTTTCTTAAAATTTCATTAAAAATTGTCCAATATTTCACAACGTATTTTGCCAACAGGCAAAATCCTGATTGTCCTTTCGTATTTGATAAAAATGGGTGTTACAGAGACACCACAAAGCCCCTAAAGATGCCCCTCCAGCAAAATATTGGTGCAAGAGAGAGAAAAATTCAAAGCTTAGGCTTTTCAGGCAACATGTCAGCTCTCCAGCCTCACAAAAGCACTTCCCTCCCTAAGCCTGTATGAAGCTGAAGACTGACAGTACACCAGCCATTTGAGGTCTCGTCCCAGTCGTGCATTTTTCTCTACAAATCACTTCATAACTGGGTCTGATGACAGTTTTCATCAGCGGAGGCCCAATTCGGCTCTCACCTTTATCCACATTCTGTCACTTCTCAGCGGCTGTTATGCCTGGGCTCCCAAGTGCTAAATGAGTCCCCAAGTGGATTTAAAGAGAGCCACACGCCAAGTAACGTCGGGTTTCTGTCTCAATGCGTTTGAGCCTCAGTGTGGGGAGCGTTCACACTCTCAGGACCTTCACCGCAGCACACTTATTTCAGTTAAAGAAGTGATGGCAGGGTCCTCATGAAACTCCCCTCTTTCCTCACACGCGAGGAAATGCGTGCGTGAAACCTCATATCCTCCATGTGGCGTGCAAATGCTACTTCTGTCTTTGATACACGAGCACAATGATTGATTCGGTTAGTCGATATGCATCATCGATTTTCCTGATATACATCATTTGTGCTAAAGCGAGAGGGTGAATATTTCTATCCAGCTGCATTGCATCGGAGACAGATAATGATAGTTTCTATATCAGACATCTGTCATGGGGTTTATTCTTAGTATGAGCGTGCATTTATTTATTCTTTTTTTTTTTGGTTAAAGGGGCAGTAGATCTCGAAAAGCTTTGCTACAGTTCAGAGCAGTTGTGAAACATTTGTTTTAAAGGTGCTTTGCAAAAAGGGGAAGTTTGGGGAAAAGCTTGTCATTGTGTCTGAATCATAAACATTCCTACTGCTATTAAAATATGGTATGAAACTTATTTCTGTGGCTTGATTCACTTTGAAGCGCTTCACATTAGTGACTTTAACATCATTCATATCCATTATGTTTACCCACTTCTTACCTGAGTCAGCCTCCCCACCATCACAGACATCTACACCTCCAGATGTGGGAAGAGAGGCACCTGCATCATGAAGGACCCCACTCACCCAGCACACACTTTTTGCCCCACTCCCCTAGGAAGGTGGTTGAGGAGCATTAAGTGTGGAACCACTAGACTGAGGAACAGCTTCTACCCTGAGTCTGTTAGACTCGTGAATATCTAACCAGGATAATCACTGTGAAAAAAATTGCATCATGTTGCTGCTGATCTGTTTCATGTTGCTGCTGATCTGTTTCATGTTGCTGCTGATCTGTCTCATGTTGCTGTGTTCA
>JAVCKU010000150.1:7381619-7392157 GCA_032273985.1 Hypsolebias coamazonicus | reverse complement strand
ATAACAATACAGCAAGTTATTAGTTAGTTTGGATAAATGGATGGATGGATGGATGGATGGATGGATGAACGGGTAGAGAAAACAGTTGCCTGTAAGTATGCAGACACTGAATTTGCACACCACACAGGGGCCAGGATGGTTTCGTCACAATCACAACTATTTAATTATTAAGTCTGCTCCTTAAAATTTAGACTGGACTGCTGCTGTGTCTGCTGCTGTGTTGGTCAACATATTTTAAAATAGTTTGTATCATTGAAATACAGCAATCGAACATGCTATTAAACAAGGAGCTTAAACGTTTTAATATGAATTAATTTCGAACTGACAAAACATTATACATTGTTTTTTTTTATGTCGAATTTAGTGTCCTCCTTATTTTATGCTCACAGTTTAAAAAATTTGAATTGAAAGTAAAATAAAACTCCTAGTACTTTTGTGGTGAAACTTATTCCCAGATGATTTAAAAAAATCAGAATACCTATTTGATTGATATAACTGTTGTTTCATCACATTAGCTCAAAGTGCTTATCACGCTCTGGTTTTATGTTTTGATAATGACCAATATTTATTATTCTGTGAGCATAGACTATTTGAAAGCAGTAAAACTGACCTGGATTCATTCTTGTTTAGTGTATATGAAATGTGCTACATTAAGGAAGATAAACATGTATTTTAATGACAAAGTTCCATCCCATGTTGCCATTTTAAGACTCTACAAAAGTTTCAACCACAAGGGGAAAACTGAAACCAATTCCAAAATTAGGAGTTAAAATAAAAATCACACACCGCTTTCTTTCTTCTTCTTTCATGTATTCCCTGTGATTCTTTTGGCTCTTTGCATCAGTAACACTGGGAGCTCTCCAGGCTTAGTTAACCAGCATGAGCAAGAGCCGAACTGGCATTTTTCACCGTTTTTGCCTACACAGTTTGACTGACAAGATTGTTTTAATATGCAAATGCGAACGACAAGTTTCATTATTATTTGAATTTTGGCAAGGTGGATAAAAAGCCACACAGGACTAATCATGCAGATTGTTCTGAACTGGATTATTGGAAAGCTTGTGAATAAAGAACATGGAAATGAGATGTCAATAGGCTGTTTAAATTATTTCTTTTCATCACATATGCAATTATGGTGATTAACTGAACACTGACATATACACAGCAGGATTGTATTGTAAACAGTGCAAAACCTGCATCCTTTTTGTTTTCATTTGATACATGCAAATAATTATTTGCATTACTGTATATGATTACATCCTAATTCCATTACTGGCATGATCATATAGTTTCTTTTTATTTTTTTGCTTCAGAGATAAAATCTCAAGTTTGGTTTACTTAGAGAATTCGGTGAGAGAATAAAATAGAGCTCGAGACAGAAAAGCAGACAGAGTTTTCATCACATAATTATGAAGTATGACCCAACTTCATTGGAAACATCAACAAAAACTAAGTGGCCACTGTAAGTGCCACGGATACGCTGTGTAATCCAAACAGCTCCTCTGGACTGATTCATTGAGGCATTTATTTTTGTTTCCATGAACAGCTCAGTGTTTATCAGCCACAATTGAGATAAAGCTCTCTCATTTTGCTCAGCATCCAGGAGGACTAAATACCTTAAGTACATAATGACCCCTATGTTCACAATTATTTATGTCCCTCATTCACCATAAAGGACAAGAGAATAGCTCGGATTAACTAATTTATCTTTTGGCACGGGGCGTTTGTCCAAGGCAATGGTTGTACACAAATCAAGGTAAATGACGTCTGTTTCTCCTAATGTCAGCAACGCTATTTGGGGAGTGCTCGTCTTACTGTGCGGTTTTGTCAAACATTGCGTGGGCCTTTTAAATCACACAGGCAGCATTTAAATCACCTGATAGTGAAACAGCGCTCATTTTTCTTTGTCTAGACCATGGCTGTGCACTGCAGCCATTCTCCCAACAGCCATAAAGTCTCCAAAAGGAGAATAAAGTAACGTCTGAAGGAGGCCCGAGAGCATTTACTCGGACAAAATGGAAAAGTGACATGTATATGCCAAAGTGACTGCGTAGTAAACCAAGCACCAGAATTGGTTGTGAAAAAAAAGACACCCTCTTCCATCAAATGAGTGACTCTTACCTGGAATCTCTGCTGCAGAATATCAGCAGTTTAATTTTTGTATGCGATTAATTAAAGCGGGATGTCTTGACACAACTTCACTTTAATAGCTCCACTCCTTTCCGCATGGATTGAGACACTCTTAATAGTGTTGAGGATTGAAGTGGGCAGGTCGGGGAGCACTGTGAGCCAGGATATCGGGAACAAATTGACAAGCAGTCTATTCTGTCTCTCTATCCATTTAGACCAGAATGATCCAGAGCAGCTGGCTGGCAGCCAATTTATCTGGGAGGAGATGAGAATTTGAGAGAGAAGATCCTGCTGAAACTATTCCAGAGGAAATCTCAAAATGGGACGAGGCTGGCTGAGGAAAATTTACTGTTCTTTTCAAAGCTGTTTTTATACCTGACATTACTGCTTGGAGACTATAGTTTAATCTTATTTTAGACTTTGTGCATCAAGATGTTGGCAGCAATGCGTAATATAACCCATAATGTACATATTTACTGGCACTTTCCTGGTATATACCGGAAACACACTTGATGCATATGGGTATGTATCTGGTACTTACCTGGTACTTATTTGGTATGTACCAGGCACAAAATGGGTACCTAACTAATACATACTCTGATGTGTACAGATATATGTACTATTTGCTTGGTGTATGTGTACTTAGTATTTATTAGATACTTGCCAGATACACACTTGGTATATATCTAGAACGTAGCAGGTACTTATTTGGTATGCACTTGGTACCGGTACATACAGGGGATTTGTCAGGAACATACCTGATACTTACCAAGTACTGTACTTTTGTTGTACATACTTGAAACACTGGTACTTACCTGGTATGTATAGAGTTAGTGTTAAAGACGTACAATGCATATATCCGGTGAGTACTGGGTATACACAAGACAAGTATCAAGTATATAACTGGTACAGAGCAGGTATGTACCAGGTTTGGACTCTGTAAGTACAAGGAAACAAGTAACAACACAACATAGTCTTTGTGAGTAACAGGTACATGCCCTATACTGATTAGGAAAATATCAGCTACCTACCAGAAAAGTTCTAGTACTTATCAAAGAAGAATGCTAGCGATATGTACTACGTAATTACCAGGTTTATACCTTTTACGTGCAATGAAACTAGTCACACCAGTCCAGTCCCCTGAGACGCAAGGTCTGTACGCAATATAAGCCAGGAAAGTACCAGGTAAGTCCCTGGTACATACTTGGTAAGTCCCAGGTATGCAACAGATAGGTATCCTGTATATTCCAGGAATGTACCAGCTATGTACTGGGCTGTACTACATAATGCTACTATATCTTTGAGATTTTGTTTCAGTGTCCACATGCTTTTTTAAAGCCTCAAACAGTCAAACTGATGGTTGCCATCTTTAACAGAGAGCCTGTTATAAAAGTTAAGAAACACTACTAGTCATAAACTGCATATATATCTATAAAAAAACCTAGAAAAAAGAATCCAATTAAATAAGACTAACCAGGGCATGATGGATTTCTTCCATTCAGTAACAATATTCCTGTATGCCAAGTCAAGTGATGAATGACAATCACTCAGGGGAGAACAATGCAGCTCAAAAGTGTGCTGCTTACTGCCAAAAAGTTTTCCTCTTGGACAGCGCTGCTCCTATTGATTCAGCTTACTGTGAATAGTTCTTGTTTGTGATGCTTATCCTGCGAACATTCAGTGTGTGTTTAGATCATTTACAGCAGCTGATTGTCAATGCACAAAGGTTTCTCATGGTCAGAGTAAAGCAAGTTTTGCTACAGTTGAAAAACAAGCATCATAAAAAAAAGTCTGCAGGACATAATGTCATGATTTTGGGACTAACGTTTTTTGTTGGTGAATGTAAAAATATTAACAGATTTTAAAATGTGAGGAAATGTCAATTTGCATCCCTGTAGTTCTTCTTGTACAGTAAGGTTTTCTGTGTTACGTATATTACTGTTGGATTGATTTTACATCCTGCCCATTATTTCCTCAGCTTCTCTGTGTCTCTTTCTCTCTACCTCACAGCTGCATCTCATCTGTCTAATTATCTCACCTACTCCTCCTTCCAATAATCACCTTTCACTGGTTATACAGTCCCATTCCTCATTTCAGTTCCCAGAATTACACTATGGGTCCCTTGCTCTCCTTTCTGTTTGTGTCCCTGTTTTATTTTTAATGTTTATTTTCTTGCATCATCAGCCTTTTATTTATATAATAATACCTTGTAATTTGCTCCTTATCCTGTCTCCATAGTCTGCCCTTTTGGTCCTATCACTCAACTCACCATTCTTGTATTTGGATGAACATGTCATAGAAGGTAAAGGAAACCAATCTAAGACTGCAGATTAAGGAGGCTTTTGTCTCTTTGCTTATGTTGCATATAAATCATATATATTAATAAATAAAAGTTTTAACATACAGTATTTAATGGCATGACTTTTTGGTTTAATCAAAAGAAATCATCAAAAGGAATTAGTTGAGTTTGTTCGGGCATCTGTACAGAATTGGAGGTTTTCTGCATGTCCCACTGGAAGGAGACCCTGAGGCAGTCCTAGGTTATTACAGTACATCCCCTCTGGCCCTGGAATGCCTTGGGATCCCATGGAGGAGATTTCCCTCCTTGACCTGTTTGATCACAGACAAGTGGCAAAAAAAAGATGGACTGATGAAATTCTGAAAGACCTATAGGTTTTAAAAAATTGTGAACAGGAAAAAAAAAAATCCCACAAACTATTAGGAATTTCTTACTCTTGACAAGTCATATTAACAGATTCATACATCTGCCACCGAAGTTGCTGAACAACTAAACTACCGGTACTTTCTAAAAACAGTGCGAAAACAATGGGTTTGAAAAATAAAAAATAAAAAAGCACCACTATCCACAGATGATACAAGCCAAAGATAAATAGCACAATGATTTATGATTGTTTTGACAGAAAAGTCAAAGCAACACTGACTGAGAAGTGGCAGCACTTCAGAAGGTTAACTCTCATATAGGGCTGGTTTTGCTGGCATCTGTTGTGAGACATTTGTATGCAGATTATAAGCCTTATAAATTCTCTGACACTTCAAACCTTGTTCCTACAATCAGCAGCCATTAACTCCTGCAAACAGCCGCCCCAAATGTAGGAATAATTTACGCTTTAAAAGCATAAGAAGGCCATGAGACGGCAGCAAAGTGTTTTCTGGAGACTATAAAACTGTTAGGGAATGGTAGTTAATAGGTACGGTGGTGATCAGGTTAAGACCTGAACACATTACGAAAGACCGTAAGAAAAGTTTAAAGATTCAGAGGTAGCTTGTGCATGATGGTAGATACAAATGCTCCTCCACTTGCAAGGAGTTGTCACTCTGCACAGCCTCGAACAAACAAATAATAATAAAAAAATCAACTTTATTTATGTACACAGTGTAATTCCCACCTTCTTGAGTATATTCCACCAAAAACATTCAGGTTTACTTGCTATCGCTATTCAATTCCATTTGAGAAAACTCTTATCTCAAAAGCTAAAAATATTTGCTAATAATTCCTTTGGAGATGGGGACATCAGCACTTATCAATATTTATATACTGTAAATATTTGCAACTCAGATCATACTTGGTTAGGTATTAAATCTCGGTAATAAGGGGAAAAAAACTGTTCACAAGTGGATGATGTAAAGACTGGTTGACTTGGAGTAAAATGAATAAATGTCATATCTGTGGTTTCTTACAAGCCATTCTTGTGTACCTTGAAACCAGAGCCGTGGAGCTTCTTCTGTTGAGGAATTTTGGTTTTCAAATGATTTTACGTATGTTGTTGGGACTGGGGCTGGCACAGCATACAGTAAAACCAAAGCTAATATTTTGTTCACTGAACAGTTGATTATTCCATTTTTGCAGTAGCCCTGTTTAGTTGCACTGTACTGTATGCCTGCAGGCTATGTAGCTCAAATAAACTTGAATGCTAGTGCAGTTATGTGCTGGTCAAACCTTTGATATATGGAGAACAAAAACTGAAGAGAAGGTATATTGTCACAAATAATAGCTTTAAAGTTGTTTTATTGTATACAGTAATGACAAAAAGTAAGAGGGAAGAGGATAACTCGATGTGATGACCCCAGAAGAAGGAACATTAATAAGACGTACCGAGACCTTTTGGTAGCGTTTAATTTCAAAAGGCCTTGTGAGGCCTGCCGTGATATCATCAGACAATGATGAACATGGCTTTGAAAATGCTTTGTGAAGATGGTTCTAATTTAGTAAAATAAATATCTCTAAATGTAAATAAGAATTTGTAAAGTTAGACTTGTGAATAAATCAGACCTATATAACTTGTAAAATGGTAAAAACTGGGCGCCATGGTCATTTCCCTCCTCTTTTTCAGATAAGTTTATGCATAAAAAAATACCCAAATCTCAATAAAGTAAAGAACTAAAGCTTCATTTTTCCATCCATCCATTATATTTCATCCACTTCTTCTTGTTTGGGTCATGGAGGTCACTGGTGCCCATGTCCAGCTGTCACTGTGAAAGGGGTGGGGGACACCCTGGACATGTCTCCAGTCATTCACAGGGCCACACAGAGACAAATGAGACAAACAACCATTCACTCTCTCACTCTCACCTAGGGACAATTTAGAGTTACCAGTCAGCCTAACATACATGTTTTTGGTCTTTGGGAGGAAACCAGAGTACCTGGAAAAAACCCATGCATACACAGAGAGAACATGCAAACTCCACCCAGAAAGGCCCCCGGACGGGGATTTGAACCAGGGTATTCTGCTCGCTGAGAGGCAGCACCTCTACCGGTTGCGCCATCGTGCTGCCATTGTCATTACTGTATTAACTGCAACACTTTTATCTTTATATTAAAACGTTTAACGTTCTTGATAATGAAACTGCTAAAGTTTGTATATTCATTGCCACTTTCAGCAAGTTTGCAGGTTGTTCCTGAGAGTCTTTCAGTCCTCAAAAATCTTTTTTTTTTTATTTTGGCAGCATGTTTTTATGCAGTTTTATATCCACTACTTCAGGAGACTATCCTCAGAGTTTCTCGTATATTGTTTCTTGAGATTGTGGAATTCATATCAAATCCTTCAGCTTAAGTAGCTTTATGTTGTTCATACAGTTTTCAATTTAAACATTTCATTTACAACGTGTTGTTTGTTTCCACAGTTGGTTGGTATCTAAATAGATGCCATATTATTCTTGGGCTGCAATACAGAACCACAAAAGTCTTTAAGTACAACCACTTGCTGATGGATTTTCATGGTCTTGTTTTCATTACTTTGCATTCATTGTAAAAGTAATCTAGCTATATAACAACCTAATTAAAGTAAACTAAAACTACCTATCTTTTATGCATTTATGTAATTAACAGATTATGGTGTTTAATTTGCTCTACGCAGACATTTACATAAAACAATCCAAGATTCTTTCACAATATAGTACAAAATCTTTTATAATCATGGTTTAATTTGTTGTCACAAATCAAAGTAACTCCGTCAAACTGATCTCAAATCCCTCGCCTTTTGCTTCGTTTCTCCTTCATGCTCATGTTGTTGGTCCCCGGTGATTTCCATCTTATTGTCTGGGCCTGCTGAGCGGCGAGCCTCCTTATGCAGGAGTTGTTTGTTTTCTGAATGTTAACAATGACCTGCCACTCATCGCTGCTGATCAGAGTACTGAATGAGCTTTTCCTTCCTGTCTGTACCCCCCGAGTTTGATTTCCAGTTCCCCAGGCAATTACAGCTCATTTGGCTGCATGCAAGAGAAACAGCACTGCCCTACTTCTCAGGCTCTATAGCTCTGTTAAATGGCAGATACATTGTACTTACAATATGGGTCTCTTTAATCCATTTTCTTCCACTCCAAGCACTATATTTGCATTGAGGTCTGGTTATGTGTTCCATATTTTTTTTCTGTAAGGTAAAAATACGAAGAAAGGCAACACTTCTATAGCAAATGATTTCACCAAGGCACAGAAGAGGCACCCAGAACAGGAGTGTGTGTTTCTATCTTTGCAGAAGGTGTTATGAGTTTGTGCTTCAACACCACAGAGTATTAAAATGCCACATTCAAAGATTAAGGAGTTGATATGCAGAGAAGAGAGCTCAGCAAAAGCGCAGCGGGCTTGACGTTTGTCAAAAAAGCCGACGCTATAAACCACTAAAAGCGAAGCCGTTTCTGTTTAATCACAAAAGGTTTGTGCGCCGTCTTTGTCCCAGAAGCTGTGGTTTGTTCCTAGATGTCTTTTTCAACAATTTTCTCCTCAGCCTCTCCCCAGTGTGAGTTTCTGCATTGTTCACCAAAGTGCTGCTGGTTCTCTTGATGCATGGGAAATCAATGATGCTGTACGGAATCCATATGAGTTTATCTCGGGGCCATGATACATATTAGCAGCCGCTCCTGTCCCCTGCACCTTTATTATAATGATCTGTCATTTTCACAAACTGCAGTCGTTTATAAAAAAGGTGCATCAGATTAATCAATGTTGTTTACAAATTCCGCAGGTAGGCTTCAAAATTGCTTCCTGATAAATCATGCAGTCCACCCGCTCTCCAAGATCTGCAGATATGCGTTCAGTCAAGATGGCATCTCCGTCAGACAACGAGAAGCTGGCAGCCAGAGTCGGCTTTCTGTTTCCACTGAACGTGGCGTTTAATTAATCTGGACAGCTTCCAACAACCTGAGAGGACCACTCCGGATCAACTCCCGGCCCCTGAGAGTTGGAGCGAGTGCTGGCCAAACTGTCATTTTTCAACGCGCTTCTCTGTGTGGACAGTCACACTCTTTAACCTGTCAACCTGGCTGTCTGCCACATTCTCACAGCTTGTGTTTAGCAGCGAAACCCAATGTCAGGGGAAAACAAAAAGATCTTTACCGACAGTGGAAAAGAACAAGGATTTTCTCCTCTACAGGAACCTGCTGCTGTGTGTTCGAGCAGAGAAAAGACAAGGAGAATGCTTGATCTTAACATCCCAACATTTGTTGTTTACTTTTTCTTTTTAGGAATCCTAGATAGTCCAAATTTGTTGTGATATTAGCAGAGACTCATCTTCAAACACTTGCCCTGAACAATGACTGATTGTCATTAACTTTTGGAGTCAACTCTGTACTTTTGTTCGCAAAATATCTCATGAATAACTGGACAGATTTTAATAAAACTTTTAGGTAATGACTGGGTATGAATTTACAACTAATTACATTTTGGGATTGACCCAATTCACGATGGCTGCCACAGCCACTGACCTAACAAAACACAAAAATGGACACAACTCAGACAGTTTGCACAGAGACTAGCGCTGTCATTTCTAACCCTAACCCAGAGCCCGGCCTAGCCCAACTTGGATTAGGGCCGGGCCAGTCCATAATAATGTGCTTAATGTGCAGGCCAGGTCAGTATCGGGCTTTTGATTGTGTCAGTGGACGCGCACAGCTGACGATCCAATTATACAGCAACATGGCTTGCCATACAATCACCAGCTACATGTGGCCATTTCACTGCGCACTAACTGGCCTAGAAAGATGTATAAAGTTCAGTTAAGCTTCAGATGTACTACTGCCAGTGATCCATCAAACGAATAATGAAATGACATGTCGTTTTTTTCAAATGAAAAAACAATTGAACGAAAGGTACACGGACCACATCAGCCCAAATGGACATTCATTCAGTCGCTGCACTCAGCGGACGTGGGCGGCTGACCACAAACAGATGAGATCTCAAAATATCTGACATGTCAGAGCAGGGTCTGTGTCTGAATAATGCAGAATGGAGGAAGAAGCAGGGGAAGCATTCGATGCGCTTTGACGGCCATGAAAGGACAAACACCCCCTCAGGTCTGATCTTCTGCCCCTTATTCAGCCGCACGCATCCGCTGACCGTTCATAACTGTATAAGTAGTCAAAGCCTAATTATTATTATTATTATCATTATTTTGTTGTTGTTGTTGTTGGGTTCGGACCTGTAATTACTGTTAATTTGTTGGATCGGGTGGGGTTCGGAAATGATGGTTACGTGCTGGGTCAGATTTTTTTGGACTCAAATGCAACTCTAATAGAAATTGAGTTAAACTCTTCTTTGCTACTAGCTGAGGGTCATTCCTAACATACTTTGTGCACCAGAGATTTCACAATATAATTTCTTTGAAGCATTGCATTAACTGTTAAAGTCATCATTGACTGCCTGTTAACAAAATATCTCTTAAACAAGTGGACAGATTGTAGTAAAACGTTGAGAAAGTAACCACCGCTCATAGTCGACCTGATTTAAAATGGCCACCACAGCTACAGTACGGTAATTCACAAAAAACAATACAAAAACACTTCCGTCTGTTTAACAGATATTAAGCTAAATTTTATATGATACCATCCATCCATCCATCCATCCATCCATCCATCCATCCATCCATCCATCCATCCATCCATCCATCCATCCATCC
>JAVCKU010000150.1:7099618-7112014 GCA_032273985.1 Hypsolebias coamazonicus | reverse complement strand
TTTCTACCTTGACCTTGAATATGTTTGCATAAAATGTTTAGGTGTACTAGTAGCCACTGTATTTTTCAGGTTGAATACTCAAGCTTTTTTTTTTTCGACAGGAGTAAAAACATGTCACTCTGCTCCCTTTTTCTTTTCCTCATCCCCCTCGTTTCTGCTCCTTTTCTCCTGCCACATAACACTGCAGTGCTGGCTGGTTTGTGGTAAGGCCTCAGGAATGGAAATGAGATGCACGGTGGCACTGTGTCAAAGAGCAGCAGATTGAACATTAGCGTGAATCGTCTAGCAAATGTTTTCTGAATTTTTTCTTTTCATTCAAATTAGCTTGGTATGTTGGCTTGGGAGCCAAGGGTGCAGAGAGAGCTCCGCAGTGGACACCTGCTCTATTAACCCCACATGATGTGTTTGGGTGTGATTGCATGAATTATCTCAAGTGTGGGAGAGAATTCACTGCATGCTATTTACGCTCTCCTCTGTGTTGGCGTATGCGACTCAAGAGAGCATGAAAATAGAGAACAGAAAGTTTGATTTAGCTGCCTTTAGCAACTTATTAGTTGTTAAATGGGGTATGTCTGATTCATGTTTGTTTTCCCAAAAGCTACACATTTCCTCGTTCAGTCTTAGTGGAACAGTGAATCTAAACGTGAGCAAAGAGAGGGCTGCACCACATTGACATCTGACAGGATTATTTATGGTGTAAGTGCCTGTAGCTGGTGTTTGACTTATTGCAGGGTCACAGGATGTGGGTGGATTTAGATGCTACTTTATCACTCTTACCTCGCCATTCTTAAACAAGTCACGTCACACCCTGTCACCGTGCTGGGTCACCTCCAATATCTGCATCTGTATCTGTGTGGGTGTGTGCGTGTGAGCTCTGAGATGTATAGCTTACACTGTATACTGTGTATATTCATGATACCTCTTGATACTATTGACTCAGACCACACACAGACAGAAACACACACAACGTCTGCTCTGATTGCAAGCTCACGCTCGAAATTAGGACCACAATAATCCAGTCAAAGCAAGGTCCTGTTGAGGACAAGGTCCAACAAATTTTGGACTACTGCTCACAATTCAAGAAAATGCAATCCTCATCCACATCACTGACATAAAATAAATGGATCAAGCATCTTTGCCTTCTTTCTTTGTTTGTTTTAAGCCATATTGTCCATACTACGAGCACAGCCATGTTGTAATCTGAGAATCCGTTTGCACACTGAAGATGTGGAGCTGAAAGTCTCACACAAAGCTCTGGGGTTTTTAGTCAAGTATGATTCTAACTAAATGTAATATAAAAATGAATATTTGAACAGACAGCATCAAAGCACAGTATTTTTCGTACTATAAGTCGCTTCGGAGTATTGGGCTCATCAGTCAAAAAATGCCTCATGAAGAGGAAAAAACAATATATGATAGTTTCAGAGTACAAGCCACATTTATTTAGATGTGTATTTCACAAAATGCAAGAACAGACATTTAATCTGAAATAACAATAACACACAGAACATATGTGGGATCCTGAACAGGCTCAATTAACATAACATATGGACTGTACTTATATAGCACCTTTCTATCTTATAAAGACACTCAAAGTTCTTTACAACGGAATCTGTGTCCTCATTTACCCATTCATACAACACTCTACTAGATCAAAGCTAATGGAACAAAACATTCTAAAGAGACTAATCAGTCCTTTATCACATTCGTTCACCGATGGGACACACATCGGAGGCAATGATGGGTTCAGTGTCTTGCCCAGGGACAATTCGGTTGATGGATTCAAACCCCCAACTCTTGCATTGGAGGCCGACTGCTCTAACCACTCAGCCACAGCCGCCACAGGGTCCGCTGATCGTCCCCATCATGTACCAATCACATATAAATTGGGTTTATTGCTTTCATAAACACTTTTTTAAAATAACTCAATACTACAGTGTTCACATTTGCAAAACTATGCAAATATTGATGTTCTGCTTTCATTTGTTCACACAGACTTATGTCCGTGCTGCTGTTAGGTGTGTTGTTTTTATTGTTTTTATGCTACTAGTGCTTAGTGTATACTTAGTTGATGTTTTTCTTAGTTCATATATTAGATCTTATTGCTGTTTTTCTTTTACATTTTATTGTTGGATGTAACTGGGACCCTGTGTACATCATTTTGTTCCGCCACATGAACCACGTGCGAATGACAAATAAAGAAACTCTGACTGATTTTGTTTCATACGTGTTTTTAAATCTGTTATCTAAGATATAAACCTTCTACAGTAATATTTTAAAGTTTATATTGGAAGCTGAAATTCAGGTTTGGACGTTTTACAGAAAGCTTTTTGTTGCATTATTGGAATGCATTGAAAAAAAATGAATAAACTCAGTGTTTGATAGTGACAACTAATGAGTTTATATCACTTGTTAAAGTAAACCAATGAACTTTTAATATACTTTACTTTAACAGGAGCTCTAAAAACATTACCAGTTCTGACAGTGTAGCATTTTGGAACAATTTGTCTATTGCTGATGTTTAAATAAAAGTGTTAAAAGTTGTCTCTATTAATAACGCTGCAGCATCTCAAATAATGTCTTTGGCCATCACTTCTGTGCAAAAAGCATTTTGAAAGCTCTGGCATTACAACCAGTCCTATCATCATTCAAATGCTTAAAATTTACAACTGCATAAAAAGCACTTTTTTTAAACAAAACACTGTGAAGTGATAACACAATCCAGACCTTTTATTTGCATTGTCCCAAAAATGGTTCAACTCCTCCATAGTTGGACAGAAGATATCACTTTGTGAAGTCAAGTAGCTCTTTTGGAACAGCTTCCACACGCTTAGAGATCAGCATAGTCACATTTACATCCATCTGGTGAGGAGCGACTGTCTCATCATCTCTGAGCGGGTGAAAGGTCAGAGTTCAAGTGCACTCATTAGGAATCCAAACAGTATCATTACACCCTGAATGCAGGCTTCCATTATCTGTGAAAATCGAGGGTGGAGATTCAGCCCCACCAGCAGAATTTTAAGCGATCTTTGTGAATCAGTCTCTGTGATGACTTTCAATGGAGGGCACCAGCAAGGAATGTCAATCTTTTCATTACCTTTTTGCTGTTTGTATCAAGGCCCTGAGCTCGCCTTTCTTTCTCCCCTGGAGCTGACATAATGGCGACATTGTTCAGACTGGGCTGCGGGGGAAATGTGAAAACGGCAATTGCTATTGGCAGAGAAACGTTTCGTAAAGGTTGGACTTAGTTGCTTTATTAATGTGAAAATTTTTAATCGTTTTTTGTTTTCTTTGACCATGACAGCTGTCTCTGTCAAGGATAGGAAACCCCACCTCTTGTCTGTTGATAGCTGGGGTAGAATCCACCCACCTTGGAATGGAAAACAAGGGGAATAAGATGGATGAATGAATAACGTTTTTTTTTTATTTTAGGGAAAGTTAAAGATCTCCATCATGCGTTGCAACAGATTGAGCCTTGAATATATCTAACAGGCTTTCTCACACAACAACAAGAAACAGGTTTTCTGTCTTGCAGTAATAAAGCGCTAACATATTTGTTGCAAAACAGATGTATGTGCAGGAAACATGCTTACATTTTCTTTAAAATATATAGAGAGGGTGCAAAGGGGAAGTTTAGGAGTTGGATGATTTGCATAAAGAGCTGTGAAAGACGTGAAAACGTTTCCTGAACAGCCACAGTTTAAAATATAAGCCATGCGTGTCAGACATGGAACAAAGGATGAATTAATTATTCTTATCCGCACTTGTTCTCAGTGAAGTGAACCACATGTCAGTCAGAGTTCAGCACCACTGGCAAAAGTTTTGATGCATGTCAAAGCACTGGCAGTTTGTTCTCTGCATTATTTCATCAGCTTCTTTTTTGTGTGTGAGTTGATTGGTTTAAGGCTCTCATCTGCAGAAAACAAGACAAAATAGATTTTTTTTTTTATCCTCACTCGCTCTCGAACAAGACGGATGCTTTTCTGCCCTCTCCCGTCTCCCTCCTGCTTTTTTGCTCCCTGTCTGTGAAGGCTTATCAGAGCTGTAACGGCTGACACCAACATCTTATCAGGACTAGGGCTTTGACACACTATTCGAGTTATCGATAGGACATCTATCGAGCTTTTTAATTTCACGTCGAGTATTCGTAGTGACGTCATCAAGTCGCAGTTACAGAACAGAAAATGAATCAACTTCCTGTTTGGAGCGCGTTGCGAACCGGTATCACACCAAATTCTGTGACCATCGTATATCGTGAGCCAGTGGCGTGCCGTGCATTTCACACCTAGGCCTTCAGCAGTGCTCTGTCTGAATCCGTCCAACCCTCAATAACTATTTTATGGCTATAAAACTTCTACTGCAAGTACAGCTGCGACACACATACAAACAATCAATTCAAACAATCATCTATAAATAATATAACAAAATACATAATCTCATCAATTTGAATTTAGACACTCACCAGAATGTCTGGAACAAACTAGCAGGTATCTCGAGACATGGAGAAAGTTGTATCAGGACGTGTCACCGCTGATATCAGGCCATTCATCTCTTCCTTCACGTTGTTTCCAGGCAGGAAACAGTAAACAGAAAGTCCGTTTTCTATCTTTTTACCTTTCCGGTCGTGTGACCGGACATTACATCCAATAACACAGCAAGTTCGGACCATTGCAAAACTGTTGTAACCTACTTAGATTAAAAAATAAATAAAAAAGCGAAAAAGCTAATTTTAGTGTCAAACAAATATGGCGGATCTCTCCAAGTACACCTCGCGCCGCGGACCAGTGACGTCACGCTCTAAAGCTCTATAACAGCGCCACTGCTCCCTACTGTAGTGGATGTGCAATTGCACTTTATTCTATACCATTTTACTTTCAAAATGTGAATAGGAAAATTCAAAACCGGGTCACACGCGCCCCCCCACGCATCGCACCGAGCCCACCCAGGGGGGCGCGCCCCACTATTTGAGAAACGCTGCCTTAGACAAACACATGCACAGACATGAATAAAAAAACGTTATTGCCTAGAGACAGGAAATAAATGTTTTGAGTTTAAGGGCTATGTCTGAAACTAAACCTGGAGTACAAGTACATAAAGTTACCTCCTGAGCCAAGATATCTAATTAAAGAAGATTAAAGATTGTTGTGTTTGCCTCTTTATTCTTGTGTGACTGTCTTACATCAATGCTAAATGGAGAGAGATAAAGGCTTCACTCTGATTTCGAGCAGTAGATGGACCTGCCTTTGATTAGGGTCTATTATCTGATTTGAAAAAAAAAAAAAAAAAGAAAAAAAAAGAATAAAAGAATAATAGCAGGATTGGTAGTGTTACCAAGAAGATAATTTACCAGAGGTGATAAATGAGGAGTGGTTCTGAACACATTAGCAGAAATAGTACATCTTACTTAAAACAGTCATACAAAGAGTCTTCTATCATTTGTAAAATATGTTTATTCTGAAAATCTGCCTGCCCCTTTGAGTTACTCTGCACAAAACATACAAGTGTCAATTTCTGAATTTTGTGAATTTTTTACAATTGCTCTAGTTGTCTGTGCTCTCACCATCTTAAATCAGGAGTGATTATCCACTGATTCTTGTTAGAAGCGCAATCACTCCAATTACAGGGGCTCCAAAGTGACTTTTCCCAGTCATCTGGCCTGGGGATTTCTTTAGCCATCAATTAGAAATGTCGCTTCTAATCTGAGCCTGCTTCCCAGACACTGGTCATTTCCCATTAGAGTCATTTTCCCCAGGATCCCATGGAGCGATAGACATCTCCGCAGCTCAATAGAGGAGACGTGGAGGAGACCGTAATTAAAGAGGTGGCATTTACTCTCAGTCGGGCCCTCTCAGAGATCTGAATCTGCAATTACCTTCCAGAAAATAGCGTTGTCAGGACAGGACCCGTGTTAATAATGGGCCCCATCTCTGGGGCAGTGTACAGAATGCAATCATTTCCACTGAAGCTGCGCTTTGATTGTTTATCGCTTTACCCAGGGTTATCAGCCACTCTACTGTAGTGAATGTACACAGAAGAAAATAATCCTGTGGGCTGCGAGCAGGCCTCTATTTGAGCATTTTGCTGAGTGGAGACTGCACTCATAAAGGGTAACTTTTACACCACACTCATAAAAGCTGTAATATCAGGGATAAGAATTACCAAGCAGCCCTCACTAAGTCTATCTATAAACCTGTTTCACTCTTTTTTTTTTTCCATCCATCCTATCTATATTTTGTTTCAGTCAAACGCACACACACTGGAAGTGCTCTGACTCCCCCAAGTCTCTACCAGCTCATGCCAGACTTTCCACATACTTTATCAAGTGCATAAGGACCATTTGCACAGAAGGCAATTAAAAGCTTTAGTGGTTCTTGCAGTCAGAGGGGTAGTTTGGAGGCCCCAGTCGACATATGAGCCAACACCTTATTGGAGAAGGCTGGCTTTGTGCGGCAAAATAGCTTCAGTAATTTATACCAAATAGACTGCAGGTAGAGTACAAGAGCCAAGAGGAACGCATCTGCATTAATCAATATGAAATTATCCTAGATGTAATTTGTGGATGGGCAGCCATGCACCTGCCCGGAAATGTGATTGGGGAAGTCTGCAGATAAATAAGTGACAACACTGCTAGGAAAATCTGGAAGGGAAGATGCAAAACCAGATCCAATTGTCTGTCAGGTTCCAAGAAAATAACAAGATGAAGTATTAGAACTGACAAATGTAAAACGCTTTTGAAAACACTGATCATGAAAAAAAAAAAAAAAATGCTGCGGTGCAAACTTCCTATGAGAGCAGAGAGACATAAAATTCAAGGCGCAGTAAATGTGACTTTTGGGTGTACCTCGCAACGGCTGTAAGGAAATAAATCTATTAGCACACTGACAGAGATAAGCGCGTCCTTAAAATGACCATATGCAAAGGTAGTGATAGAGAGGGTGTCCAGCGGATTTTCACATTTGCATATCTTTTAATCAGTCCACCTCCAATCTGCATTCAGATATAAGGGCCAAAATCATTATGTCGCAATTTCAAATCAGTCATTTATTTATCCTCTTTTTGCAGCATGGGGCACCTGATTTAGCATTTCTTTCATCAAAATGCAGTTGGTTTTGCCTCAAACTCACATTTGTATTTATTTTGTTACACTACAACGCAGCAAGCTCCAAAATTCATTAGTGTCAGTGAATTGAGGAAAAGCTGAGGACATTCTGGAGACCGTCTGGTCCTTCTTTGGCAGCTGGTGACCTTCCTGGTCTATGTGCTCCATGACTCTCTCCAGCCTTTTTTTTTTTTTCAGGTTTCAGACAGCCCGGCTCTCTTTATCACTCCCCAGGATCAGCAATTGCTCACCGACAGTCTCTCAGTGACGCCATGCTGTATCTCTTCAGAGCACAAATATGTGCCTTGCAAATGCAATATACAAGCAAGGGATGAATACAAAAGAGAGAGAAACGAAGGAACAGGAAGTGCTGGGAGTATTTTGATTACCACAGTGAAGGGGCATGTTTGAAACTTTACATTAGAAAAAAAAAAAAATAAGAGTGTTATTATCAGAGAGTAAAAGGAAAATGTAAATTGACAGAAATATACCAAACAGACCGAAGGTGATTTAAATATACCTTATAGTCTGTTTACAAAGTCAGGCAGGAGGAAAAAATATCTAAACTTGAATTGTTGTGGTTGGACTTTAGAGGTTGTTTGAACGTTTTTATGTGGGGTTCTGTGAAATGGTAAACAAAAAATATCTTACCTGTTGGTGTTAGTTATTTAAAAAACAAATGGGTCTGACAAGACTGTGGTACTAATACTAATTTTGGGGCAGCTGTGGCTGAGTGGTTAGAGCAGTCACCCTCCAATGCAATAGTTGCAGGTTCAATTCCACCAACAGTCACATGTCAAAGTGTCCCTTGGCAAGACATTGAACCCCTCATTGCCTCCGATGTGTATCCCATTGGTATATGAATGTGATAAAGCACTGATTATTCTTTGAATAGATCTAGTAGAGTGCTGTATGAATGGGTAAATGAGGGAACAGATTGTAGTGTAAAGTGCACTGAGTATCTCCGTAAGATAGAGAGGTGCTGTATAAGTACAGTCCATTTAATACCTAATTTGAAAATGTCTGAAACTTAAGTGGGCTGATGCAATCTTAAACAGCTTCAAAGATGTATAATGTTCTGTGCAAATGTTTTTTTTTAGATGGTTATACTTTTTTGTCATTTTAAATTACATGATTATTTATATGGAATTTTATGACTGTACTGTATTTGCGAGAACAAATAGCAGTATAAGAACAAGCTGTAGCATTTCCGGCAGGAAAATTACAACGTTTTATTTGAAATAACCATGTAATGTGAAATTGATGGCAGTGTAGATGCTTTCAACTGTACAAAACTAAAGCTTAGAGTTGTTTTAAGAAAGTAAAATCTTATTTGGAAATGTTTCCACTTGGACAAACCATTATCAGCTCATCAATATGGTTTGAGCAGATTGACTCCCAAAGCAGATTTTGCCAAATCCAGTTTTCTAAATTCTGCAGTGGTTCATGCAAAAGCTAATATGCAAACCTTTTCACCACTGTCATTTTCATATAGCATGAATATTATGACAGAACTATAATGATATAACTTCAAGAAATGGCCCATACTGCACCCAAAGTGCTAGCTACTGATTCTGCTCAGAATCCGAATCAGAACAAGCTTTATTGTCATTGCACTAAAGCCCAACATAATTGCATTTTCAGTACAACCTGTCCAAGAACAACATAAACAACATAAACAACAACTGACATGGGGAAACGGAAGTAACTGGGGCTGCCGCCTCGGGAGGTGCAGCCTTGTATTCAGATAAGGAAAAAGTAACACAAGGGGGAGGGTATGTGTTTAAAAAAAGCATCCAATCTTGCACTGTGTCCTATCGAACACAGTATCAGAGTTGCAAAAAAAAAAAAAAAAAAAAAACTTGAAAAAAAAAATCAAAATTTCTGATGATTTCTGTCCATTGTTGATATGTTATCAGAGTTACTCAGGTAAATGTGATATTTTTACTTCTCAGTTTACTAAGCAGGATAAATAACTAGCTGAAGAAGGGTTAAATCAGAGGAGATTGTGCTCCACACATCCTCAGCAGCCAGTCTCCTCTGAGTGGCCTCATTGTCTGCCGTTGGCCTCTTGTGCCCCTTGCTGGTCCAAACGTTACATTCTCACGTGGATTTCCACTCAGAAGGCTGACCATGACCAATCCTCTGTCAATTGGAACCAATTGCTCACACGGCATCATTCACCTTCTTTTTATGTAGCAGTATGGAGTGGCAGACACTGAGACCTCATGGGTCCACCCCCACCTCCACAATAATTTGGCTCTAAGGTCCAGTGTGTGTGGTTAGCGAACTGGAAAAGGAGACGTTGTTTTTTTTTAAGAGCTCCTCGGTGTCGCTACATGCGGTCAGTCTGGCTCCTCAAGTCTGCAATCAGTGCCCTCTTACTGGCAGACATTGCTTTGTTGATCCAGTAGTAGATCATTTAAAAGAGTTGCTCTGCCCCAGTGCCTTCAAGCCAAGCCTTTGTGCAGTTAATTGTGTTGTTGAAGTTCACCAATGAGCATTAAAAAAAAATGAAATGGGTCAAAACAAAACTGTGAAAGCAGAGTAGCACTGTGGATTTTTATGTTCATCCGAATATTACATGTACCGGTAATAATGAGCAGTTTTCCACTTTATTGTAAATGTGTACATTTTTCTTTCCCCCAATAATAAAAGGCAGGAAAGTAATTGTTTGGTTTCTTTAATGTAA
Organism: Hypsolebias coamazonicus; assembly: GCA_032273985.1. Lineage (NCBI taxonomy): Eukaryota > Metazoa > Chordata > Actinopteri > Cyprinodontiformes > Rivulidae > Hypsolebias > Hypsolebias coamazonicus. The sequence goes on along the minus strand of JAVCKU010000150.1, from coordinate 7,102,223 downwards.
TTTAATATTGCTTTTTGTTTTAGGGATTTTTGTTTTAAGTGCTCCAGCTGTGTGATGGGATTTCCTCATTGTTTCATGGAACATGCTGGGCCTGAGGACCAGGCTTTTGTGACCACTGTGGCCCCGGGTGTTTGGTAGGAGCTGGCCTGAGAACTTAGAATGACAGAACAATTAGGTCTCCTGTTTTCCACTTGTTTATTGTTTGTGGCTTTTGTTTGGTTTCAAAGGATAAAATAGCCATCAGAAAATCTTCATATTTGTATTTTAGACAGTAAAGTTTGACATTAGGTGTATGAATTAAGTTTATTTTTGAATAATCGTCATCATGGGTTTGAGTTCTAACTTTAATACAAAACATTCACCAGTAGAGGGCGCCATCAACTCAAAGAACAGGAAAATGCTCTAAAGTTTTGAAAAATGTATTTTACAACTAAAAGCATACATTTCCAAAAACACTGACAAAATGCAGTTTAGTGTTGCAACAGAGAAACTGTGTTTTAATACTAATTATCAATTAATATTGTCATAAAGTTGTGACACGAGAAACAAAAATTACAAACACAAATTTTAAACATTTTGTTCATCTATTGGAAATGTAGCTGTTAATTTTGTTAATGAACATCCCAGAGAGGTTTTATTCAAAGCCTTGCTCATTAAAAAACAAAACGCTAAAAAGTGTTTTTTATTTATTATCCAAGCTGGATTTTCTCCAGTCCAGACCTGCCATGCACTCTAACATTTGGAGCTTCATTAAAAACACATAAAATTACCAAGTTTCAAACTGTTGAGTTGTTAAAATCCTAACATCATTGTGAAAATAACTTATTTTAGTTTTAAACGTGACTGTAAACGGCACAAACTCTTTGTTGAACCTGCTTCATCTCGTTAACAGGTTTACCTTGTTTTTTGTCATTAAACATTTCTCCTGACCAATTATTCTGTCTGGTGAAAACAGCAAAGCTCATGACAGTCTGAGGCGTTCACTGACCTCCTGCATTATCTGATGGCATCAAAAGTAAGCTCCACATGGACCAAAAAGTCTTACTGGTGCCAAACAATCCAGGACACTCCCAGCTGGTTTTTGTCCTGGCCCTGACTCATCAGAGCTGTGTGAGTGACAAATGATGATGGTAATAATAATAAAAGAGCAGATAGAGATAAGAAGTGCTGCACAGTAGTCATAAACATGACCTTGTCTCAACATTTCTGAATTGTGTTGATGTTAAAAAAAATTATACAAAAAATAGCAATTTATTTAAAAAAAAAAAAAACACAATTTCTCAGTTTTAACAGCTAATATTAGGTTTATGACGGATTGCAAATTTCATTTTTGTTGTATATACATTAAATTTTGTTGTAAGATTTATAACAAAGCATCAGTTTTTGTGAATTTTGTTCAACTTTACCAGCATCAAGATGTCAAGCTATTAGTTTCAGCTTGTTATTCTGATCTAGATTTCTAAATACCAAACGCACTCACTCCAGAATCTCTTACCCAAATTTTTGGACAGTTTCAGACCCAGCTCTAAGCCCCACATCATACCTCCAGCTCCAGTCGCTTATTTGAAATCAGCAGGAATCAATAAAAAAATGCAGCTCAGGCACCACGAGTGTACAAAGAGTGCTCAAGAATGAGCTACAATGCTGCTGATACTTTCTCAACAACTGGATTGTATTTTAAAATAGACATGGACACAGTTCTTGATCATCCTGGCAACGGGACATGTGCATCTTATTAAACTTGTAAAAAAAATTTTGAAAATGTTCATGTTGATCAGGTGACTCTTCAAAGCAGTTGAACGATTCTGACGGCGTTCCAAGCACATTTGAGTTGAACTTTTTTAAACGTCCAGACACATTTCAGGGGCAGTCAAGCTGCATTTGGGACATTTAGCCAGGATTCACAGTGGCTGGGACGGGGACCCTATAAGAACACTGAAAATGCAGTTAGCGTACACTTTGAAGGCCGTTTGATATTTCTTCTCTTGGAAGGCACCTGGAAAGTTTTGAACATGAGCAACTTATTCCAGCCAGCCACAAGAATGGCCTTTAAATGTAGTCAAGTCAATATTTCAGTGCCTGAGAAGGAACATAAGGTTGATGTAAAAGTGCAAGGTCATTAATGCACTTAAGGGTCAACAAGATAATTTTAGAAACATTTCTAACATACAGGGAGCCAGTGAAGGGAAGACAAAACAGGTTAAATATGCTAAAACCTACAAGTTCCTGTTAAGAGCAGAGCTGCAGCATTTTGGACGAGATGGAAACGTGAAAGGAGCACCTTACTGACCCCAACATAAAGTGTGTTACAGTAGTCCAGCTGGGTTCTAACAAATGCATGGACTTTCAAGGTCAGGTCTGGTCAACACAGGCTTAAGTTTAGCTATCTGCCTTAACTGGAAGAATCATTTTTTGTAGAACAGAGTTAATCTGTTAATTAAACTTAAAGTCAGAGTCTAAAACCATCCTGAGATTTGTAACAGACTGCTTAAGTTATGGCTCAAGGAAGTCAAGGTTAACAGAGACAGCAGTAGAGCTGGGTCTAAACACAATGACTTCAAAGAAAGTTCATACTCAGTAATCCAGGTGTCAAATCTGATAACTC
>JAVCKU010000150.1:6682305-6696811 GCA_032273985.1 Hypsolebias coamazonicus | reverse complement strand
GTATATATATATATGTATATGTATTTCTTTTTAATCCAAAATCTTGGAAAACTGCTTTGTTTCTATTTTTTTGAGAATAAGTGGACATGTGGGTTTAATCATTAACAGGGTTCTGAGATAATGTAAAATAATAATAACTGAAACATATAATACCTGTATATGAAATGCACTACGTTTCAGTGAGTGATCCTCTTTTTTCTGAGATCAATACTGAAACAATAATGTGTGTATTGACCCAGCCATTCAACCAGGACCTTGATCAGAACAGTGTTGACATGCATTCACATTGTTATATTTGGAATTCTGCTAAATGAAAGCTACATAAAATTTGATAGCGTAAATATTTGAAACTTTTGTTATGAATTTAGACAATGGAGAAAAGTAAGGTTGAAAAATTCAGTGTTTTCACATGATTGCGTTTGTTATCTCATAACAGTTTTAACAACATAGTTCAAGCTTCTTTGGTAAAAAGGCCAACTCATCTTCTATTGCCTTTTGTTGTTCACTTCAGGATCTGCAGGTTAGAGCATTATTTCAGCTTGGCTAAGGTTATCATAAATGGAAGAAAACCTGAGAGAGGTAGTATTGATCTAGCCCACAAATTCATACAAAGCTTCATATTCACCATAAAAATGCTTGCAGGAGTCCTGCCATTGCCTCACATTTGGGGTTTAACACAGAATTCTCAGGAGAAGCTGCTCAGTGACTTTATTTATTACTTATTCAGCCGCCTTTAGGCTACATGATGAATGTCATCATATGCAAAGAGGGATTTCTCCCATCCCTGTTGTATAAATTGATCTGAACGGTGTGAAAACTCAGTCCTTCACCCCTCAAAATGAACCTTACTACCTGGCACCACTTTGGCTAAGGCATACCCTTGAAGTATAATTTAATTCATAATCTATGATTTTTAAATAACTTGTTTTGCTATACTGTAATAACAAAAATAATAATGCTTACATTTACTTTTTCTTTCAATTTTTCACATATAGTTTGCTAAAATTCATACTTTGTTTTGAGTTCAATATACCATGACCTTGTCAGTCGCTTAGCTGTCCAGTATCTTTAAACCTTATCTTAAAAATTGTGAATTAATTCATGTTTTAGCGAAGATAAGACCTTCAACTTTCGGGATACCCTAACTTTTTTTTTTTTTTTTTTTTTTTTTTTTTTTTTTTTCAGCAGTTAGCAAAGGCATGGACTAGTTTCAAAGTGTACCATGATTTCATATTACACACATTTATGTAAACTCTTTTCAATGACATCATAAATGGTGCAGGGATTTAACAGGTCACAGCAGTGTTGCACTTTCCCTCTTTCACCAAATGCTGTGAGCGATTAGTTAGCTAGGTACAATGACCAAAGGACAGACAACCCCCTGACTTCAGACCATCAGAGGAGTGGTTTTCATTGCTCTGTTTAAAGTAATACAGTTTAAAAATATTTATTTTTAACAAATCACAGAAATAACGTATGTGTAATAGGAAGTCTAATAGAATTTTTTAAACTGATGCAACATGATTGGCAAGTGTGCAAAAATAAAATATTGTAGAATGTATACAGTAATTTGGTCAAGTTGGACTACCTCCACAACTATGCTTGTTGAAAAGCAAAATGTTTGTTTCATGCTGAGCTTATAAGGTTATCATATTTCTGTTCTTGCTCTTTTTATGGCATCATTCTTTAAAATTAAGCCAAAATATGCTAAAAAATAAAAATAAAGTCAACACTTTATTTTTTTCCATATTTTCTGCAGTAGCATTTAGGCATGAACAACAAAATCTGATATTTATGTTTAAAACATGTTTGTGCAACATTTAACTCTTAAAATGTTTAAATAATAAGTCACTCCTTTATTGAATAAGCTGAAAAAAGTATAAAAAAAAAACATAATGGATGGCATTTCTGAATTAATGCAATTCATTCAAATCCAACATTGGTATGTGTTTTAAATGTCAAGACAACTAAGAACATCTTCTGATTTGCCTCAAAATTAGAGCAGACAAGATGGATTGGCAAATACTGTAAAGCCTTCTCAGACCTCTAATTTGGACCATGCATGACTTACTACTGTTGCTTCAACCTATCCACAGCTCCCAAGGTTATTTATCAGAGATTTTCCCCTGGTGAAGGATGAACACTCAAGAGAATTTCATACAGTATTTTGTCTTCTACCTGACCTTGAGAATCTTTATAATGTATTCAAAGTTTTCATAGAAACTAGTACAAATAATTATATTACTCTGTTTAGTTGGAGATCATACCTACGAGCACATTTCATGTTATTTTTAAAAACTGACTTTTGTCTTTTTGTGTGTTTGAGTGGTTTTGGAAATGATCTGGTTGGGTTCATGAAGCTATAAAACTAAGGTCAGGATGATTCAGCACAGCTTTTCACAAGGTTTAATATTTTTATCACATCAATTTGCAGCTACAACCTCCATGAATGATCACTATATTTGTAGAAAATAAATGTTATAGTTAACACATTTGCAACGTTTACAGTGTCACCACGGAGCTAGATCTAAGGTGAAGCAATCACCAAAATTCAGCAATAAAAATGTAATTCAAGTTATTTCATCAATACATTGTGCTTGACTTCTTTCAATCAAAGAAAGCTGTAGAAAGTGTAGCATTTACTCCATGGGTTAAAATAGCATGAAATAGTTATTATTGGAAGGCCATGTATTTATTTTCTAATAGATGAGTAGAATAAAGCTGCTAGTGAATACACATTATTATTGTATGAATTCACATATGTCTAATAGAGTTTATAACATTTGGTTCTGCTAATGCAGTTGGACTGATGTTTGCAGAAAACATGAATATTGACCATGAACATATTATAAAGACATCTCAAGAGCTCATGAGGTCAAACAATAGTATGTTGTTTGATGTCTAAATTACCTATTTATAAACCACCCAAGCATACATGCATACACAGTTTGTGTTATTTCTGTAGTATTTTATGAAACGTGTATTCTGTGTTGCTAATGTCGTCCATAAATAAATAAATAAATAAATAAATAAATAAATAAATATGCTTAATTTGTTGAAACATTATCTATGGGCTCAAATTCCAGCCATAAATATTTTGCAGGTGTTAAAAAAAAAAGATTTGTACTTGTAAATAAATAAATAAATAAATGAATAAATAAATAAATACATAAATAAAATAATAATAATCACGTCTTTTTTTAAAGATGTTCTGTTTACAGATACAAATCCAAAAACTACGTGTACAAATTCTGTCCTGGATTTTACTCCTCTCAGCTGATTGGTCAATGTCTTGTTGATCACAAATTAAGGATCCAATCAGAGAACAGATAGGTTTGACTGTAGACTTCTCGTTGAGTGGACTGATCGTCAGAGCATCCGCCATCTTGAATGTGGCAGATCTGCGGGTCAACTAACAAGGAAACTGATCAAAATTCATAAAACACCGTTCTACAAAGTGTTTGAAGTTAATCCCTGTCATTCACACACACTAATATATTTGTAAAGCAAACAAATACAAACGAAGACAACATTTGTCCCTTTGGACATGATTATTAAAAGTGTTTTACTCCTTAAATGTTTAGCTTTAAAAGTAAACAATAAACAAACATTTATTATTTTGAGTGTTTACAACTACTAATGTGTGTAATGCTATTAATGATACATTTTCATATTTAACATTTAATATGTGACTATAATGACCAGATCCTGAAATGTAGATGTTACATGTATTTTATGAATGAAGAGCACTAACGTTCACATTTAAATGATTTTGATTAATCACATCCATTAAAAAAATAAAAACAAAATACTGACATATCTTTTCAGGGGGTGGGGGTTCTACAAGGTCACTAATCTTTTTTTTACACCTGCAAAATATTTATAGCTGAAATTTGAGCCCATATGTATCATTAAGTAATTTAAAAGCTTGTAATAAATCTCTAAAATAATGAACAGCCACATACAATGTTTATTAGTTAAAATATGCCCTTTAGTTTATGGGAAATTTTATCACATGACAGACATCTAATGTGAACAGGCAATTGTTCGATTGTCATAAAAAGTGGCAATATTTTTCCCCACAAATAAAAGGATATTTACAAATAAATAAATAAATGAATAAATGAATAAATAAATAAATAAATAAATAAATAAATAAAGAAACATGGTTGGTGTGTGTTAATTTACTTTGTATAATTAAATACTATACAAACAATTATCATAAAATATGAACTATCAGCATTGCTAAATGTGGACTTTTTTTTTTTTTTTAAAGCAAATAATACTGATGTTTTATAAAAATAATAATAATCTCTCTCCCCCCATTATCAACTTATGACTGCTTCAAAAACACTGGTGTGGGTGGGAAGTTGAAGCCAATAAAACACAGCTTCCAAAGAAGCCAGTAAGCGTCTATAATCCTATTTTAAGGAGCTCAAGTAGGGGAAGTTGGTTAATATCTGCTCAGGCCAGAACCAAAGCCTGGGGCTGCTGGTGCTTCTCTACACCCAGCAGATCTGGTAAGATGCAAATGGTCTCAGAGGGTAGTCAGCCCATGCCACAGCGGAGCTTCACTGGCGGCATCAACACTCTGGTTGTAAATACATTATGTGTAGCCAACACTGGAGGCAAGGCTGAGATGGGAAGCAAACAATATAAATAAAAAAATAAAAAAAAAATCCTACACAAGAATGGACAAACAGCCAAGACCAATTACGTTAATACTTCACTGGCTGACAGAAACTTTGAAGTTACTTTGTTGAATACAGTACTTTTAATTTTAGTTTCCATCTACTCCAGCTTGGGAAAACTACATCTCTTACAAAGTGTGTCAAGCTTTGAACAAAATGTCACATGTAACCATACACACAGTATTGTTTTCTGGGACCTTTTAATTTCGTGGTGGACAACAGTAAACACAAAGACACTAAAAGTCAAATCATTTTGCTGTTTGGACAGTTGCTAAAAAATAAAATTGAGTGAGCTATCAGAATCAGAATCAGAATAAACTTTATTGTCATTGCACTGAGGTACAGCAAGAACATGTACGTACAGTCGTCCTAAAGATGGACGGAGTGTACAAAGCTGCTACTATATAAGTGCAGCCCTTTTAATCATATTCAGAATAATATTTATTATATATTTTATAATTTATAATATATGATATGCATACATTTATAACATATAATATAAAGTGTTACATCAGTTATGTTCGTTAGCTGTTTCTTCACAGTCTGAACATTTATTACATTTCTAAAGCCAGACTGGAATTGCTATCCTCAGAAATAACTATTTCTGACAATAGGAACACAGTATACTTGAAGCTTGCCTTGTGTTATAATATTTATTACCAAAAAAAGTAATAATGATATTTTAGTCATAGCAGCATGTCTTCTTTATCCATACTTACATTTCATTTATGTGGAATTTAATGTGTTATCCTGGTAGTTTTCCATGTTGTGCTGCTATATTTCAACTTGTTTTTTTTTTTTTAAACCATAAAATTACTTCATGAAATTTACATTAACAATTTAGCTCCACAACTAATGCAATAATAATAATAATAAAAAATAAAAAATAAAAAATAAAAACCAGAGCAGACCCTGGGTCTTTGCATTTCATAAGTAAGTGACTCTACATGGATTACATAAACACATATAAATAAGCACTACTCATTCAGTGACTTAAATTTACACTTAATCTTACATTTTTATGCCTTATAGATAATGTAAAACCAAAAGTCAGTGTCTCAAACAATTAGAACAGTACACAGCCAGCTTTTGGCACTTTTGTCAGTGTGGGTAGGAGCCAAGTCCTGCAGGAAAATAAAATCAGCATCTTCATTAAGCTCATCAGCTGATCAGAAAGCATGACGTCTCTAAAATGTTCTGGTGGATGCTGTGTTGAATGTGGATTTCAGAAAACACAGTGGACCAACACCAGCAAAGGACATGGCCCCAAACCATCACTGACTGTGGAAACTTCACTCTGGACTTCAAGCAACGTGGATTCTGGGCCTCTCTGTTCTTCCTCTGGGACCTTGATTTCCAAATGACATGAAAATTTACTTTAGTCTGAAAAGAGGACATTGGGCCACTGAGCTACAGTCCAATTCTTTGTCTCCTCAGCAGGTAAGATGCTTCTGATATTGTATCTGGTTCAGGAGTGACTGGAATTAATGAATAGGACATTTGTAGCTCATGTCTAGGAGTTAATCAGCTGATTAGGGTGTGACACCAGGAGTTTATAATACTGAACCTCTTCACAAAATTGATTTTTTTCCGAGTCATAATTTTTTAAACATTATTTTAAGCCATAATCATCAAAGTTACAAAAACGTAAAGGCTTGACATGTTTCACTCTATGTGTAACAGATCTATATAGTATAGGTGTTATACTTTCTGAAATGAATGGCACATTTTTCATTTGACTTTTTCACAGTATTCAATTTTTCTTTGGATGCACACCTTAAACCATCTCACCCCCAGCTGTTCTGGCTTTGATTATGTAAAAACAAAATAAAGAAAAATCTATTCACAGATTATTATTTGTAATTCGTGACAACTAGAAAATTTGAAACATATTGTGCCAAAATAGTAGTGTGCTATAAAACAGAAGTAAGGTGATCGGTATGACACATGCAGCCCTCATGCAGCCCTCCACCACCACCCCGCCCCCCAAACAACAGCATAGCTATGGAAAAATGGAATGCAAAATAATGCCAAAACTAGTAAGAATACATCATTCCAAGGTGAAGTATCCCACTGACTTTTCCTCCAACACATGAGATATCACATTGTGTGATTCTGCTTTTATGGATTTATCATTTGTATGATCTTTTTTTTTTATATCAGCTGCTCTGGTATTTAGAGCTTATAGAGTATGTAGTATGTAAGTATGCTCTATATTCAATGCTGTGATATCTGATTTACTTTAAAGCCATGACCTTGGACATGGTTGACCTTTAACTCCATCAGATGCTTGAAGACAACATTTGCTAAGTTGTTTAAACTGGTTTGGGATCATAGAAGAACTCAGTGGTAGTTACAAGTTCCACAAGTTTGGTTGCAATATGCTAATAGGCAGCATTTTTTTCAACAACTGTAAATAAAGCAATAAAATAAAATAAGTAATTGATATAAAATGTATTAGTATGTGTCTAAATGGGTGAATAAGTTGATAGATGCCTCTATCATACAGTCTCAGCATGTAGTTCCTCCTACTTGCAGTAGTTGTCAAAGTCAAGTACTTTGTACATTATATTCATTCAACCTTTATTTATACAGGCTAGCCTCGTTGAGCCACGGGGACTCATTTACAAGAGGGACCTGTTACATGCACTCACACATATATTTTTTAAATTGTATTTTTAAAATATCTCATTAAAATTTGTATGTGTTTGCTCCCTATGTTATGTTGTAGTGTATCTATTATGTTAAACTTTTATTTTATCTTTTCAAACTCTCCTCAAATCTTCATTCTTGCTCATATTTCTGACATTCTTTTTTTAATATTCATATTTTTATTGAACTTTTTGGCAAAGCAGACATGACAGAGACAACAAGATGCAGTAACAGAAACAGTGTACAAAATACAGACATACCAAACTGGAAACAATAACATTAACAGAATAAATGATTAATGTGATAGATGCCTAGACAGACCAAAGGGGAAAAAAATGAAAAGAACAAATAAAAATGAAAAATAAATAAATATAAAAAAATAAGTAAATAAATAAATAAGTTTTATTTTTATGATAGTCCAGGGAGACTAAGAAAGGACCACATACTGCATACATATTAAAGCTTTCTCATCTTACTCTTCATAATTATACCAGTTATAATTATACCTGTCAGCCCTGATCTCATTCTGTGGGATGCATAGGCACCTAGGTAGGTAAAGAATGGATCTCAGGTCCGATAAAATAAAAAGGGCTTATCTTTCACGGCTGTAGAGAACACTTCATGTGGAATGATACCAGCCACAGTCTGCTTCCACTGACTGAGGGTGGGGGCTTTATCACTGATCCATACAGCCAGGATGTATTTCCGAGCACAGTGAAGTATGTAAGAGGCAACTGTTGTGCAGGTCAGCAGAAAGCTCCTGAATAATCTCAGAGTAAACTGCGTGTTGGAACAGCTGTGTTCTGGTTTTAGCAGTTAGCTTATATTTATGGTTAGCTTAGCCATGCTAAGCTGTGCTAACACTGTGAACACAGGAACTGTCATGGGTTCTAGTCCATGTTAGAGCGTGGGCTGCTTTTATTTTTAGGCTTTGTTGAGTGTTGTGGTAGTAATGACGACCGGGTTAACTTGGAACTGTGTCTTTAATAAGTACACGTTACATGAGATATTCCAGACGCACCTGCTGGTGGCTAACAGTAGCTAGCAACAGCCAAGACCTTACTGCGCATGTGCAGACTACGGTATCCGTGATAGGTCAATATTCAATATTACTGCGTTCACAGTCAATATTCTACATCCCCTTTCCTTAGCTGGTGCCCATAACCATAAACATTTGGTAACCATATGGAATTAACATTTTAACAGAACTATGGTAAACTCACCATATACATTAGATAGAAAAAATTAACAGAACAGCAAGTCATGACCAGATGACATACAGCAGATATTTATCCAACTGGATTAATCATTCAAATATAGTTACATCATGTGATTAATGTAACAACCAGAATACCACATTAGACATTAACTAATAATGAATATCCTCCAAGTAGATCTAATCTTTGTACTTGGGGTTGGGTTTACTGACACGACCTGAACGGGTTCTGTAAAGTCCATCATTCACATTCAAAGATTGGTTAGAGACTGAAGCTCGGGCCACAGGATACTCCGAGTCCATGTTCTGTTCTGTGTGTCCCTGTCCAGTGAGTGTAACACATCTTGCTGGTTCAGACCTTGTTTCCTGATACAAGTCTTGCTGATCAAAATGAGTTGTAGCAGGTTCAGCAACAGGTAAGATGTGTCTTCTGTTCCTTCGGTATGTTTGTCCTTCTGACTGGATCAGGTAAGATCTGGGTTCTTTGCACGTTTCATTTACAATTCCTGTGCGATCATATCCTTTGGGTGTTTGAAGCCTGACTCTCTGTCCTTCTGATAGAGGTTGGAGAGGCCGGCTTGTTTTGTCGTAGTAGTCTTTTTGTGCCATTCTTTTATAGAGAAGTTGAGCATGCACTTCCTCAGGCTTACACATTTTGGGTTCAAGCAGTCTTTTGGAGACAGGGAGAGTAGTGCGTGTCTGTCTCGACATTAGTCTTTGTGCTGGAGACCCCAGTTTGGTATCTCGAGGTACGTTCCTTAAGTTGAGTAGGTTGAGAAAGACATCGGTTTTGTCTCTGTGAGATTTCTCCATGAGACTTTTAGCACTACGGACAGCTCTCTCTGCTAATCCGTTAGATTGGGGATATTCCGGGCTGCTTGTTACATGAGTGAAGTCCCACTGCTTTGCAAAGTCTTTAAAGCACTGACTAGTAAACTGTCGTCCATTGTCCGTTATGAGAGTGTGAGGTGCTCCGTGGACTGAGAAATGACGTTTCAGTTTACCAATGACTGTTGCAGATGTAAGATTGTGCAGCAGGTCAATCTCAAACCAGCCTGAGAATGAATCTACTAGTACTAGGTACTGCTGGTTGTGCCAGTCAAAGATGTCTGCTGCCAAAGTTGACCAAGGCAGCTCAGGAACAGGGTACAAGTGGAGCGGCTCTTTCTGTTGGTGTGGTTTTGTGCTATTGCACACTGAGCACGCCTGCACTTCCACTTCAATATCTTTTGTCATTGATGGCCAAAACACAACGCCTCTCGCTCTTCGTTTTGTGGCCTCTGCACCTGGGTGGCCTCTATGCAGTATGCTTAAGTACAACTTTTGTAAAGATATAGGGATTACAGGCTTCTGTCCTTTCATGATAACGTCCCCTTCAACAATCAGTTCATCTCTGAAAGGAAAGTAGGGACGCACCGCAAGTGGGAGATTGTGCAGTTTGTTTGGCCAGCCACATCTGATAATGTTGCTGATCATTTGGAGAGTGGGGTCAGCAGAAGTGTGTTCTTTTAGTTCCTGCAGACGAGCAGATGACACATAACAGACTGACATTACATCAAAATCATCCACTTCGTCTGATAATTGAGTTTTGGTGCTCCTGGGAGCCCTCGACAAAGTGTCAGCCAAGTGCATTTGTTTTCCACTTTTGTATACAAGAGTGATGCTGTACTTTTGAAGCTTTAGCATCATGCGCTGCAGTCTAGCTGGTGCTGCATGGATGGGCTTTTTGATAATTGTCACCAGAGGTTGGTGGTCAGTCTCAATAGTGATTGGTTTGCCATAGATGTAATCGTGAAATTTTGAGCAAGCGAACACAACCGCTAGCAGCTCTTTTTCTATTTGGGCATATCGGGTCTCTGTATCGGTAAGGGTGCGCGAGGCATAGGCAACAGGCTTGTCTCCCTGCAGACATGCTGCACCAAGTCCATATTGTGAAGCGTCACAAGTGAGTGTAACAGGCTTGTGAACATCATAGTATGATAGTACTGGTGGGTTTGACATGTGCCCTTTTAGAGTGTCAAAAGCATGTTGCTGCTGTTCATGCCACAACCACTCTGTGTCCTTGTGTGTGAGTTGTCGGAGTGGAGCAGTAATTTCACTGTACTTGGGGATAAATTTCCCAAGGTAATTGACCATACCAAGAAATCTTTGCAGGGCTGGAACATCGGTTGGCACAGGCATGTCACTAATTGCTTTGGTCTTGAATGGGTCTGCTTTTAAACCTTGAGCAGTGAAGACATGACCAACATAACTGACCTGGTTCAGCCTGAATTTGCATTTGAGAGAGTTGAGTCTCAAGTTGACCTCTCTGGCTCTGTTGAGCACTTTTCTCAGGTTAGCGTCGTGCTCCTCAATGTCTTTGCCTCCGATAAGTATATCATCCACGATGACTGCGCAGGGGTAGCCAGCGAAAATCTGCTCCATGGAGCGCTGAAACACCTCACTGGCAGAGCTGATTCCAAAAGGCATCCGCAGGAATCTGTAACGACCGAAACAGGTACTGAAAGTGGTTAGCATTGAGGATTTGTGGTCTAGAGGGATTTGCCAGAATGAGTTCTTTGCATCTAGAACTGAAAAAACTGTGGCATTCGACATTTGTGATGCCACATCATCCACTGTGCGCATAGGGTGGTGTGGTCTTTTCAGAGCCATATTTAAGTCTTTAGGATTGATGCATATTCTGATTTCCTTTTTGTCCTTTTTGTTGGTAGCGACCATAGAAGACACCCAGTCAGTGGGCTCTGAGATTGGTATGATGACACCTAGCTCTTGCATTCTGTCTAGTTCAGCTTTGACTTGGTCTTTCATAGCGACAGGAATGCGATGTGCAGGGCGAACTACAGGTCTCACCTCTGGATCAAGTGTCATCGAATATGTGACTGGTAGCTTTCCTAGCTCATCTGCAAAAAGGTCGCCATATTCACTTTTGATTTGCTGAGTGAAATCTTGAACTGTGGAGTTGCTCACTTGGTGAACTTCTTTGCTGAGAGATACAAGACCCATCTGTAATGAAGCACTGAGTCCAAGCAATGGCAGTACGTTTTCATTGATAACAAAGAAGGGCAAATTATAGCATTTGGCCCCTAGATGGCAGCACAAGTCAACAAATCCTAGAGTTTGTATCTTACTACCACCATATGCAACAAGGGTAGTCTGTTTGTTGCATGGCTTTATTTGTTCATCTCTTTTAACTTTTTCAAACGTCTTTGCTGAAAGAACATTACACTTAGCACCAGTGTCCACTTTCATTTCAACAGTATTGTCATTAATCAGTAAGGTAGTGAAAACCTCTTCCTTTTCCTGTGTTTGTGCACAGGCTGAATCCACTGTTATGTCCAGTGTAACACCATTAACATAGTATGTCTCACTGTCACTGTCCCCAGTTTGATCCATATCCACCTGGTGGACCGATTTTCTGTATCTCTGCTTGTCAAATTGAGGTTTGGATTTGCAACACTTTCTGAAGTGATTCATTTTCTTGCATGCATTACACTGTTGACCATAGGCTGGGCATTTGTTTCTCTTTGCCACATGATTACCACCACAATTATTACAATCTGTAATGAGCTGTGGTGCGTTTGGTTTACTGTTAAACTTGACTTTCTCATAGTCATTTCTTCTCACATTTCTGGTGTGAACATCATCCACATTTGTAGCAGAGCTATGTGGGGACATTAGCGTTTTATTATGCTCTTCAGTCAGTTCATGAATCTGACACACTGAAATGGCTTTAGCTAAAGTTAGAGCACTGTCACGCAACAGAACCTTTCTGAGGTGGTCGTTATTTATGCCACAGACCAGTCGATCTCTTATAAGTTCTTCATAAAGCTCACCAAAATTGCAGCTTTTAGCTTTGATTCTCAAATCGCTTACATAGGATTCTATGGTCTCACCAGCCTTCTGGTTGCGTGTGTTGAATTTGTGTCTTTCCATTGTTATGTTTGTTTGAGGGTTGCACATTTCTCTGAACTTCCTTTTGAGGCATTCCGGGTCCTCCTTGGACTCTGCTGGAATGAGAACACGTCCATCATCTCCTGGTTCACGCACCTCATCTGCATAAACGAAACATCTTTCTCGCTCAATGGCTTCAGGTCCGGCCAGGTTCAAAAGAATGTAGGCATGAGTCCGCGCTGGCTTGTCTGAGTGCGCTGCAGCGATGAAAATGTCATATTCCTGTTCAAATATGCGCCAGTTCTCCGCTACGTTGCCGTCAAACATCAGCGGATCGGGTCGTCTGAAGCCATCCGCCATGTTGTGAAAAATAGCTAGCGCGGTAGCACGATGGTCTCGCTCTTTAAAAATACTCACAACACTCAGTAGTCCATATAAAAGTGTAAGTCTGATACTTCTGACACCATGTTGAGTGTTGTGGTAGTGAAGACGACCGGGTTAACTTGGAACTGTGTCTTTAATAAGTACACGTAACATGAGATATTCCAGACGCACCTGCTGGTGGCTAACAGTAGCTAGCAACTGCCAAAGACCTTACTGCGCATGTGCAGACTACGGTATCCGTGATAGGTCAAAATTCAATATTACTGCGTTCACAGTCAATATTCTACACATATTTTGAAAATTAAAATTTAAACGTTATTTTATTCATCATTTTAATCACTTTACAAATTGAGCAGTCTTGAAGATGAAAATGAAAATGCAGTTTGGATTATTCATTTTAAATGTTATTTATGAGTCAAAACATGCAGCTTTATTTTGAAACTAAAAAGCATTTCTATTAGTCCATTTTAATTTGAAATGTGAGACTTAACTGCTTCCATAGAAGATCATGGTTCAAAACTGCCTCTGTTTTCACAATATGGTGGGTTGCCAGTTGGGCTTGTTTTGGGCATGTTATCACGGAGCTGGTCGCTTGTTTCTATCGCGAGATCTGGCAACACTGCACACGCTTTGAAGCCTCGACACATCAGGACATATTACTAGTTTACTGTTCTGTGTTTTATATTACTGCAATCATCGTGATGTGGGTGTCAATGATAACATCTCTGCAAAGTAATCAGTCAAGAACAGGAGCGGACTGATTGATGGGTGTGCCGCTTCCTGCGGGTCCAAGCTCCAGTTTTCAAGCTCACTCACATTCATGCTCTCCCATCTTTAGAAACATTAAATCGCTGAGAAAATGTCTGAAAAGTTACTGAAAGCGCCAACTTTATACAGTCTGACCGCTGTACACGCTGTGTGTCCCTGTGCTGATGCTGCAGAAAACACAAGGTAGCTTTGGTCACTGTAAACAAGTTAGCAAACTGCAGAGACCTTCATAATTACCGTTTTACTGACGTTTGAGAATGGGCCAATATCTACAGTATCTGACATACTGTCGTCGTCTTTCCCAAACTGTTGGTTCGTCGCTGACATGCCGTGAAGTCCTGTTTTCATCCTTCCACATCACCCGGTGTTTGTAGCTCAGCTAGCTTCCCAGCAACATGTTGTGAGCGGTCCGGACGGATCACGTGACTAAGCCCTGCTCCTCCATCCTGAGGCATCTCGGTAGAGATGATCAAAGAAACACTGGAACTGCCAGCCCTGCACAATATATCTTGACGAGATGAGAATTCATTCCGCCATCTTGAAAAGTGTTACATGTGGCAAAAGAGCATCTAAAGATGATGGCAACAGACCATAAATGTTACGATAAAAACCTAAAATCAAGGAAAATACGACGGAGCTTTAGGGAATAAAGAGAACGATAAAGAACTAAAAATTACAAGTCATAAAATTACTAGCATAAAGCCGCAATGTTACGAGAATAAAATCTAAATATTATGAGAATAAAGTCTAGTATTACTAGAATGAGTCGTAATAGTCAATTCAAGTCAGTTAATTTATATAGTGCCAAGTCACAACAGAAGTCATCACAGGGCACTGAACAGAAATATTCATATATAAAATAAGTTAACAGAAACATTCATATTTAAAAATAATAATTTAACAT
>JAVCKU010000150.1:6575669-6587013 GCA_032273985.1 Hypsolebias coamazonicus | reverse complement strand
ATAGTATATATAATGCAAGCAAATACACAGTGATTCATAATAAAAATAAGAGTGAATTATTACTAACAATAAGGTTAATTATATGAGCATCTTGTGTATCTTGCTTTTATGCTTCTGTCTGTGTTTTAATATACTGTATTTAAACGATCTAAATCGAATAAAACTTCACACAGTGAACATCTTGTCTGCATTTCAACTGTCCAGTCCATGAATAAATTTACGAGCAAGCATAAGTGTCATAAAAAAAAATTGTAAAGAAGGCTCCCAGATATTTTTTTTTTAAGGATAGTTAACATAATAAAAGGTTGGCTGTGTTCTTGCATCATTCAAGTAAATTCCACTTGTGTGCATTTCTTTGTCATGAACCTTTTAGTTTTCTTTGAAATAAATGACAGATGTGAATGGAATTCTGATGTCCTCTCTATGAATTTAGCCTTTTTTAAAATCTATTCTCATTTTGATATTTAAACATCAAAGAAAACTTCAAAGCAGTGCATCACACCACCAATAAACTCAGAAATCTGGGTTTTGGGATTAAGTAACAAATTCAACATTTTGAAACACTGGTTAGAGAATTATGTTGATGAAAGAGCTACTGACTTTTGACACTCATCCAGAGCCAGGACATGTGGATGGTCTTCCTCTGAAAGCGTGACCACTGACTGCCTGGGGAAGGCACCAACTCGCGTCTGGTCTACAGTCTTTCTGGTGATGGTGGAAGTGGTGCTGCTGGACCAGTACAAGGTGTCCCAAGCCCGGTGGTAAGCCAGACCTTCCACTGAACCCGCATCTTTAAAGAAACAATATATATATAAATATAATTACAAAATAATATCAACAATCAAGAAATACCCAACTCTTCCAATACAAAACATAACAGTGACAGTGAAACACATTTTTTCAAAGTTTTTAAAAGCTATGTGAACGTGCATTCCTGATTATTTTCTCTTACAATGGATACAACGGATCACTCTTTCCAAAAGTAAAAACCAACATTCTAAGGGCTAGTCACAGTTTACCTGTCTAGATAAATCAGGACATAGCAAACAATGCAACCAATTATTGTCATTGTAACAAATGGCATTTGCAATTTCTTTGTTGTGTTTATTTCATACTGAAAACATTGGTATGATTATTTGACTGTAACTACCGGTACAGCAATATACAGTATGTGTAACACCGCTGCAAGATACTGCTATAAAATAAGTCTATTTTTTTTTCATTGAAGATACAGTCTGGTAAATAGTTTGTCACATAATTAACAAAATTGACCCATCATCCATCCATCCATCCATCCATCCATCCATCCATCCATCCATCCATCCATCCATCCATCCATCCAATCAGTCACACTTGCATCAGTTTTAGCAGACTACTTTGTGCTTCGTTTTACCCAGGTACCTACTCCACCTGGTCTGCGAGTCATGTCCAAGGCAGCTGAGATACGTAATATCTTTACCAAGGTCTGCCCAGAGGTCTGCCTTAGGGGAAAACCTAGGTTGGATAGATTTTTTTTTTTGGCTTATTTTTAGGGATATTTTAAATCCAGCCTCTCTGCAATGGAAGCTTAGATTTGTTACTTGCATTTCTTTCTTTCTTTCTTTTTTTTTTTTTGCACCACTTAAGACTGTAATTGACGCCTGGAAATTGAACACTACCACGTTCACAAATTATACTAGTCCCTTGCTACTTCATGGTTCATTTATCACAGGCTCGCTCTATCATGATTTTTCAAAACAAGATTGGACATGACACACAATTTTTATTAATTATTTAGGATTTGTTTTATTTTATTTTAAATACATTATTTTAAATTAGTCAGCACCTGCTGCAAATGTGTGCAGCACAGAGATGCAGGAAAAAAAGCATTCCCCTGCAGCTTTGTGCAAACCATACCGCAGGATAAACTTCCTGCTGCAGCTGAACAGCTGATCAGGGTGCAGAGCGAAGAAGTGGGCGTGGCAAAAAGTGCTTGCAGGTGGCAAAGAGCAGAGGAGACAGGTAGCTGAAATCATGATATTCTGTGCTCTGTTAGAGCGTTTAGTTTAGAAACATTGTTTAGAATATTGCAAGTGTAGCAAGGGTTTAATACACCTTAATAGTGTATATTTTTTCATTCAACCTTTACTTAGGCAGGTTAATCCCACTGAGCCACGAAGACTCATTTACAAGGGAGACCTGGTGTATATATGTATAAATAATAAGATAATCTACTACTTACTACTTGTATTAATATTCTTATTTTGCTTTTTTTTTCACTTGCCATGGGTCTTCAGGGTATGGATCCCCCACGATAAACATAGGACTACTGTACTGCAGACACAAACTGCTTTATAGATGCAACATAACCATAAGGCCCATTCAAGTTCCAGTGTCATTCTCTTCCTCAGATTGGTGAAAAAATAAAATAAAATCTTTGCTGGAGCTGAAGGCTGAACATCTCCAACATTTGAATGGGCTGTATTTTCCATTCTTCCCTGCCAACTAGTCAGTCTCAATATGGTGGTGATCAGTTGACATCTTGTTTTACCTGAGTGACCAAAAGATCTGATCAAAGATACAAGATAAAATGTAAAATAAATCATTGACCTTTGACCCAGGGGAACTTAGTGCCACAAATGTATAAAGAAAACTAGAATTGTGTTAATTATGGACTAAAAACAACATGCAGAATATTGCAGCACACCCATAAATACTTGCTAGATATTTCTGATTGAAGAATCAACACAGGGTGCCAATTCTGCTAGCTGTAAGGTCATCAGCTCAGAGCCAACACTGATGACAGAAGTTCAATAACACAGCGCCACTCTGGCAGTGCATCTAGATCTGACAGTGTGTCTCTCCCTATCATTGCCTAGATGAGTGGTAAAGTCCCCCAGTAAGTCAACCAAGTCACTGGATGGGGTACTTTGAAGCACTCCAACTGAAGACCCCAAAAAGTTGGGTAATTAGAAATAATGCAATTCCTAAATAAAATAATAATAATGAAAACATGTCTTTACATTTCCTAAAGTTAAAATAAAATTATACTCATAACATCCATCCATCACCCACTTCCTCCTTTCTAGGTCATGGGGTCATTGGTGCCCATATCCAGCAGCCAATGCGCAAGAGGCGGGGTACACCCTGGATAGCTCTCCAGTCCATCAGAGAGAGACATAGAGACAAATAACCATTCATTCTCACAGTCACACCCAAGGACAAATTTAGAGTCACAAATTAGCCTATCATGCATGTTTTTGGTCTGTGGGAGGAAACCAGAGTACATGTAGAAAACCTGCGCATGCACAGAGAGAACATGCAAACTCCACCCAGAAAGGTCCCCAGCCGGGATTCATTCTGGCAACTTTCTTGCTTTGAGGCAGCTGCTCTACCAACTGTGCCAGCATTCCACCTATACTCATAGCAATCATAGAAAACTCCAACATTTGATTGAGAAAACAGAAAACTAAAAGTTGAACTAGGAGGACCTTTCAGGAGACTGTTGATTTCTTACTGAGCCTATGGGAGATGAGTCCAATTGTATTCAGACAGTATTTCAACTTCTCACTCAAGTTTGGGCTCCTCTATTATGTAGAGCAACATTCCTTAAATATTAATGACAAGATATGTCCATTATGCGTTGCAACAATTTCCTACAGGATCAATAAAGCTATAGCTTATCTGATCTTATATAGATTATTAGTGTAATTTTATTTTTTGCATGTAACATATGGCAAGCCTCATTTGTGTTAGAACTGAGATTGTGTTTCATTGATGATTGGCATGGAAATCACTTCATGACTCACTACACTGGGCAGACAGCTATTTGTTGATGCAGCAGTCAAGTGCATCATTTCATTGGACACCAAGTTCCTAAACACAGGGTTAGAAAAGGGATTTGCAGCATCCCATGTAAATGCATGGATGTCATGTAGAATAAGGAAAAAAAAAAAAAAGCTTGATTGCTGACAGAATGTTTAGCTGTACCCAATTACTATAAACTATTTTTTTATATTCAAAAATAACCTAAATAAATAATTTTACTTGTTCCTGTGTTACAGAAACATTAGTTTGTGTCATTAGAATTGCTTTCATTTAGAAAAAAAAGAAATAAATAAATAAAAAAAATAATAAAAGGTAGAAAAACAATCAAAAAAAAAAAAAAAATGAATAGACAAACTTACATAGTAAATTACCATATGAGAACACCATACCCCATTTGAAGGGAAAAATTTCCAGTAAAAGTGAAAAAAAAAAAATAAAAATAAAATAAAATAAAAAATGTATATCCTTTTTACTTTGAAAAATGTCACTGTTTAGTTAATTTCCCAGGACTGCCTGCATATTAGATATTAGACCCTTACTTAACCAGTCCCTTTGCTGTCAAAAATGTCCATAAATAAATGTTCTTCACAAATCAAGTTTTGATTAATGTTTTTATATGTCAACCACCAGTATAAAAAATAAAACAAAAAATAAAAATAAAACCTCATGTGATTAATATAGCAATAACTGATCACATGATAATAACATTTATCAAGGCTAATAACTTCCCTCCACATTAGGTTAACTACAGTACTTATGTTTGACGTGTAAAGAACTACCTTCATGTAAATGTAAGTATCTCTGCATTATCAAACATTTTCTCTAATTTGTAGCAGTTCCACTCTACACTGGACCATATTTTTCATATGCAAGTTTATCCACCAATGCAAGCTTTCATTTTTGTAAATAATAAACATGTGGTCAATGTTGGATAATGTGACAATACTCATGTGTCTAAAACCTCATAAACAGTACCCTTGAATACATAAAACCCTGTCTGAGTCAGCCAGTAACTAATTAATAGTGTGCAATAAAAGCTGCCTGGCAGCATGGAGTTTCTCACTAATTGTTGGCTACGCAAGGGAATAATTAATGTTGGGACTCTGAGTTTAATTAGGGAAATATGGATGATTAACATATTCACCTTTCCTCAATGATGAGGTTCAAGAAGAAATATAAAGACAGGAAGAGAATAAGTCTTAATTTTGGGCAGAGGACAATTTGAAATGCTGCTAAATGTGATGACCCCCAACTAAAAATGCATGCATCTCATAGATAACTCACTTTATTTCAAGACCACCTATTCTATTTAGAAACAAGGACAACAAGTCCTGCTGAAAATATGTCCAACGTAGCTGCATTAAAAACAATGTGCCAGCCCAGCTTTTAAAAACCGGAAAAAGATGAATGTTGTAGGCTCAAAATTTCAAATTGCTCTCGTATGAAATATTTGGACCATTTTCATTTAGCATTTCACAAGTGGGAAGGCGTGAAGGACACTTACACTCCTGACAGATGGTTCTTGATAATGCCTGTTCATTTCTAGAAGACAAATAAATAAGCAGTAAGCTCCCACAGCAAGAGTGTGGAAGATGTGTTGGGGGATGGGTGAGAGTGGATCTGTGACACTCTGCCAGTCTCCCTGTGTAAGCAAAGGGAGGGAATGTGCATTCTGCTCCCTGTGGGAACTTTTCAGAATAGCAGAGGATGGTGGTTGTATTGAACAGACACTGTTTCTCTTCATTCAATTCCAGCCACCTAAAAGCAAGGTGCAATTTTATGAGATCTTGTTTGTAATATAACAAGTTTGTTCCATGCTCAGATGGAGGCTGTCAGTGATTACAAAGCTTTTAAGCATGGACACTATATAACACTAAAAGAAATAATGTGCCTTTAAAAGAAGCCAGAGAAAAGAAAAGAACAAGAAATCAAAACATTGCTTTTGAGATTAACTTAGACAGCTGCAATTAAAACTGAGTGAATACCAACAAGACAAGGTTTTCATGAAAACTGAAGTTTAAAAATGCACCTCATCTATACATATTTGTGAACAAGTGGCTTGAAACAGCTGTTGCAATTTAGTTCTGATGGCTGACAATGTCAAATACAAACTAGGAATAAACACATTGAAACAGAAAACTAACACCCTCAAAATACACCAAATGTGAACATGGCATAAAAAAAAATGAAAATCAATCTACCATATTGTGCACAACCATCCAAGGATACCATATAATAAAAAAAATATAAAAAAATAAACATAACAAATAAGATATTGGGTAGAAAAAATAAAGTGTGTATATATGTGTCTGTTTGCAGTGAAGAAATTGGGTTTTATGACTTATTAATGTACAGTACAGTATGGGAACATTTTGGCAATATGAAATGCACTTACTTTCTGAGATGATAGCTCTTCCAGTCCAATCATCATTAATAACCTGTATATTTCCATAATGGGCATCGCTAAAAAAGATGCGGTTGGTCCCAGTGCTGACCTGGCTATAGTCAAATGCCAATGCAATGACATTCTTGAAAAAAACGGGATTTTCGAAGGGCTGAATGGGTGAGTTGAGGTCGTTTTCATCTGAAAGGTGGATGCTTTTCAGTATAGTCCTTTCGGAGTAGAGTAAATAACCTTCATAGCGCTCACAGGCAAAACCATCGCCTGCCAAGCGGCCGTGGGCGCAGGAGCAAGTTCGGCGACCGCTGCCCAGGTGAAAGCACAACTGCTGGCAGCCTCCATTATTCCTGGCACAGGGGTTGGTGCCTTCAAAACAAAACACATGTTCAGTTACTGGCTTGCTTTAGTTCCTGCTTTACGCTGTCAGCTTTAATTTTTCCTGCTTATCCATGACAGTCGAAAGCCCAGTGCTAGGCCAACTTTTAAAAATCCTTTGAAATTTTACAGCAAGCAAAATTACAAATGACTGTAAAGTTAGATCATACCCTTTTCTCTGTCTCTATTGAAAACTGTCACATCTTTCAAATTGACCCCGAGGCCACTCCTCATGGTTGTAGGCTCATTGGTGTCAGTTTTAAAAGCTCGACGGATTGAACCATTGGAGTGGGCCCTGGATACCATAAATAAAGAAAGCAGCAAACATTGTTTAATGTTCAGAGATTATGTTGTATTTGAGAGACAAGTAAAAGTTGAATAAACAAAATCCAATAAAGAGGACAGTTTTTTCCCCCTGTTTTTTATTTATTTATTTATTATTTTTTATTTAGCCTATTTATCTTTTTTTTTTTTTTTCAAAACTGATAAAAAATAAAAATGAGTTTAAACACTGACCTTTGACTTAACTAAGGCAACAATATTCATAAGAAGTAATTCTAGGTTTTGGGATGAATGTGGTGGGTAATGACAAAAATGTGTCAGGATTTAGAAAACTACATTGTAACTATGACTAAGAATAATTGCTTCTCTAGTATCTTCACATTAGGCCTTTGTCAAGAAAAGATGATGTAAAGTATATACAGACTTTGCAGGCCAATGCATGAGAGTGCGTTTAGGAAAATAATAAATTACCTGTCAGACCAGTAGATGTAAGGCCCGAATACAGCCACTGAGAACAGGTCTACGTTGGTCGCCGACAGCACAATCTCCCGGCTCTCACCTGTTTCAAGGTTGATTCTCTCGATCTTATCTGTGCGGGCGTCGCACCAATATAATGTATTTTCCTGCAAGGTAATTTCCAAATGCATATCAATAACAGAACGCTTTAGTCAAAGTCATCTTTCACCCTCAAAGAATGAGCTGAGGCAAAAGCTGAGAATATGAAAGGGAATGAAGCTCAGGATAATGTTTGTGCTTCCACGTTCAACTTTACCTCAAAATCTATGGAAATTCCATTGGGCCATGTGATGCCTGAACTGACCAAAGTGACTTGGTCTGAACCATCCAGGCGAGAGCGGCCAATGCAAGGATTTTGACCCCATTCAGTCCAGAAGAGATACCTGTCAATCATGATAAAATTAAAATACAGTATGAGAATAATGAACATGATTTGGCTGACCTATATTCATTTATAAAAATAAATAAATAAAATGCTGACATTTCATAATGCATACAATTTGCAATGCTATCTAAATTGGTTTTGATTGCAATGGCAATTTTCCATTGGGCAAAACATGTCCTTACTGCACAATTAATTGTTATATATAACAATTATATATATATATATATATATGTATATGTATGTATGTATATATACACACACACAGGTAGTCCTCGGGTTACGACGGTCTCGAGTTACGACATTTTGTGGTTACGAACGCCTCCCATTGAAAAGCATTGTTTCAAGTTACATGGTTTATGCACCTTTACACCAGAATATCCGGTACTGAAACAAAACTTAGGGAGCATGAGGGAGGGAGGAAGGGGAGCTTGATGCACAATCAGCGGAAACTTACAGACCCAGGCAGACGGCGCAGGAGCAGAGGAGGTCAGGAGGGGCTAATATGCTAAATATGCTAACTCTGGACCACTGGACCGCACGTGGAAATACAGGAGACCTTATTGTTTTGAGCTGAGGTTTATAAGGCAGACAGGCTACAGCTGAGCAACGAGCTAACATGCTAACATACGTTGCTTTACACGCTGTGGACCGCGTGAAGCAAGCTGCAGAGCTCGGAGGGGCACGAGCTAACATGCTAACAGACGGAGGAAGAAACCAGCTCCCAGTAAGAAATTAACTCTTTTTTCCCATTATTATGGCTCCTAAATGTATGTGGCTTTTGATAATGATGTAGAGTAATGTGTTAGGATAGGCTAAGTGCTTGGTAAAAATACAGTACTGCATGTATGAGGTGCTTGGATGTATGAGGTGATTGGATGTATGCCGTTTGGACGTATTTTCCAACTTACGTCGATTTTCGAGTTACGAACGGGTGTAGGAACGGAAACCATTTGTAAATCGGGGACTACCTGTAATCGAATGTAAATAATATTACACAAAAGGTATAGGGGGACACAAAAACAGATTTGTTGATAATTTGATAGTCTATATGATAACAAAACAGCTATTTACCAGTGACAGTCCCCAACACTGTGATCCAGATTGAAGTGAGTGGCGTAATGAAGCTACTTTCTGCCTTTGCCCTTGACCCTCAAGCCGAGCTCTAAAAGAAATGTTGTCATAGCAAAAAAAAATACACACATCTAAAGTAGCTTTATTAAAGAATGCAGCAGATGATAATTAAAGCTTTGTCGAGGGCGTTTGGTGTGGAAGACAGAAGCCAGTGGGCAGAATGTGTGGGACTGGATCTACATACTGTACTTGGCACTCATTGTGTGAGCATATTCTTTAAAAATGTCTGATATATATAAAACATGGATTTGTTTATAAGTAGGTCATAAAAATAGAGAGCATGTATTCTAATGCTGAGTTCTTAAGAGTTTTTAAATTACTTTTAAATTTTCATTGTGCCTATGTACAAAAATTTACCTACTGAACTGTTTTGTGAATTTGAGATATTTGTATGGAACCGTTTTAAATAGAAAAATACAGGAGAAATAGTCTGATGGACATGCCATAACGCCAAAATGGGGTGACCGACAGAGGTATGTTTCAACCCCCTATAGCGGCACAGCAGGAGGGATGTAAAGGTGAAGTTCTCGGTTTTATTGGCCACAATGCAGACCCCCTGGGAAGGGTAATCACCATGAGGCCAGCAACAGTCAGCAGAGCAGTGGCCCCTTGCCACAAAGACACTCTTCTCCAGAGACATGGCTGCGCCTTTGTGCTCCATTACTCCCTGAGTGTGTCCCTCTCCAGGGGGGCTTGACAGGCACCACAGGGCGCCCATTAAACCATTAAGGGTGGAGGACAAACCCTGACAGTCAGAAATACAAACACACATACACACACTTTCATGAGTAGTCAAAACCTTCACGTGTACTGTAAATATACAATGATCTAAGATGACAAAAGCTACATATTGTCGACCTTGGGGCAGCTGTAGCTGAGTGGTTAGAGCAGTCGTCCTCCAATGCAAGAGTTGGGGGTTCGAATCCACCAGCAGTCACATTCCGAAGTGTGCCTGGGCAAGACACTGAACCCCTCGTTGCCTCCGATGTGGTAAATGACGACACAGACTGTAGTGTAAAGAGCTTTAAATGTGTTGATAAGATAGAACGGCACCATTTACCGTTTACCTAACATCCATGTCAGCTGTCATTTTAAAATGGCAGAACAATCGTTCCCTGAGTTTTGCTTGTCTGTCATCTAATTTATATTCTTATCAACCTTCACATTACCTCACATAAGATTGTTTAGCTTGAATACATTTTGGGCTTGTTGCCCAAATTTTACTGAGATTTGTTATTTAAATTAAAAGAAGGGAAAAACACACATCTAACAATATCATGTGACATCTATACCATAAACCCATTTTCCCATGAAAAGTGTAGAGGTCTCATTTTTGTTGAGATGCAGCTAAAGAGCAAGGATGAAGAGGCAGAGGTGGGTTACATTAACTCCATTTAGGCCATTTGGTCATTAAAACCACTTAGAAGAGGAAGCATTGGGTTTCATGCTTTTGTTGAGATGCACGGTATTTGTTCAAAGGGAAACAAATGGTATTACAAAATGGGCAGCATGGAGGATCAGTTGGTCAGCCTTTGCCTCTTAGCGAGAAGGTTGCTGGATAAAATCCTGGCTGGGGACCTTTCTGGGTGGAGTTTGCACGCTTTCTCCATGCATGCATGGGTTTTCTCCGGGTACTCCAGTTTCCTCCCACAGACCAAAAACATGCATGTTAGGCTAATTGGTAACTCTAAATTGTTCTTAGGTGTGAGTGAGAGAGTGAATGTTTTTTTTCTCATTTGTCTCTATGTGTTTCTGTGATGGACTGGAGACCTGCACAGGGTGTACCCCACCTCTCATATAGTGACTGCTGTATATGAGCACCAATGACCCCCACAATCTGAAAAGGAAAAGTGAGTCGACGATGGTTGGATGGATGGATGGATGGATGGATGGATGGATAGTATTATAAAGTCCTGGATGTTATCATGTCTTTCTCATTAGTATCTTTAAATGATGGTGCATATACTGGTGTAAATTCTCCATCATCCAGGCCATGGCAAATTAAAAAAAAATATATAAGAAAAGAAAAGAATAACACTGCTGGACTTTTATTCTGTAGCTGAAGACATTTTGTTGCTTCCCATCCAGTGAAGTCATAGCCTAGATTTGCACACCTCTCATATTTGAGAGTACTCATGGTCTTTGTTTGCCTGGCACGTAAAAGAGATGCTTTGGTCACATTCATGAAGGTATGAATTAAAATGGGTTTCACTTGGTTGTTGTCTATTCATTATTTTTACCCGCTTCTTCCTTCCTTGGTCACGAGATTTCTGGTGACAATATCCAACTGGACAGGTCTTAAGTCCATCACAGGGCCACATGGAGACAAACAAGACAAACAACCACTCCCACTCACACCTATAGTGAAAATTTAGTCACATTCAAAACTGGCATACATGTTTTTGGACTGTGGGAGGGAACTGGAGTACCTGGAGAAAACTTAAGCA
>JAVCKU010000150.1:6504872-6519114 GCA_032273985.1 Hypsolebias coamazonicus | reverse complement strand
TATATTTACATTGTCAAATTTGAAACAACTTAATTAGCTTGAATTTTAAAATAACCATTAATTAATAAAAATAAAATAAAACAAATTGATTTTCTATCAAATCAGTATATATTTTTTTCTATTTCCTTACATAAGCAGAATTGTGATTTTACAGTGTCTCATTGTTTTGTGCAGCCTGTTCAAACCTACACTCACAGATGGGTTTTGACATTAGCCTTTCAAGCAGCCCACATGGGTTGCAATGCTGTAAGTTTAGTAGCTTGCAAAGGTTAAGTACCCAACAAAAGTATACTATTGTATATACAGATATCAAACACAGACTGATAACTGACTACATAACTATAAAGAAATGAAATTAATTATTGTTCAGCGCCGTAGCTCATAGATACCAACTGTGGGACCACATTAGGTTTATTCATACAAACATTATATGAATGGCAAGTAGTTGGTAACACTTTTTTTTGGGGTTATATTATACTTTTAAGATGGTAGACTATCTACTTACCTACCAATCACTACGCCACATAAGTTGAAAAAAAGTTAAAAAACGAACCATGAAACAAACACTTGTTGATATGTGACTTACATTTAATTAAGAAAAAAAAAAGAAAGTTAATTGAACTGAAAGCCTTTTCAGATAATTTTTACATGACAAATTCAATCATCACATTGAGCTAATGTTACAATTTGATGTCCTCCTTCATCGCTCTTGCCAAGTGTAGAGTACAGGATAACAGGAACTTAATCCAAGAAGATAGGCTTGGATGCATTTAAACAAACAGAAAACAGCACATCGATTAATTTTAGTGACACTACGCATATGCTGGATGCTTCTGAGTTTAAATGTAGCTTGAACAACAAAAAGCACAGCTATAGCAGAGTTCACCGGGATGAAAAAGCGTGAAACACAGCGAGAAACAAAGAAGCATGAAAGTGAAGCGCAGACGATAGCTGCACTTGTCACTCTTAATCATTCTTAACATCCAAGCTGTGCATAGCATATGCAGAACGTACACGATACTGAGCCAAGACTTAAAAAAAAAAATCCTTGTTTCTCCATTGAAGCTTGTGTATCACAATAAATGATTTACAAAGCTGACTCTGAATATCCCTCCTAAAAAATATATATTTTCAAAAACTCTAAAGGCCAGTTCTATAACTGTAAAGGTCAGACCAAACATGCTAGGCTTTTTTGATATGAGACACTTGGAGGCAAGAAAATAAAGAAACACAATGTTCCCATCCTTTTTATCAGGCCAGAATGAAATATGAAAAAAAATAAATAAATAAAAGCCCTGCAAAGGCAGACAATTTTACCTCCACCTAATTAAAGTTTTAAAATGGAGACAGTGATATTAATGATAGCATTTCACATATACTCAAGATTGCAAGTCTAACCATTTATATGTAAAAAAAATAACGGTATAATAAATGTTTCCTAATGTTTAGTCACAACAGAGCTAGACAGTCTGAGAAGACGTGCTATGTGGAAGTCCCTAAAAGTCCATGGATCTGGAACAAATGCAGAAGGACTCACAACTATGAGGTGCATGTAAAACCATACCTTCAATTTGACATACTGTTATGTTGTGGTACTAGTTTTATTGTTTATGAAATAATGTGGTCCTATTCTTTGACCAAGCTGTAGCTTGATGATGGACCATCACATTAAATATTCAAAATGTAATAAGTTATTCATTTAATTTTCTTTATTTATTTTATTTTTTATATTTGTGTTAAAATGTGTACTGTATGTGCCAAAATAGCAAACAAAAGTAAAATGTATACTAACTTTTACAGGATTTCCCATCAAAGCCCAGGCTGTAGCCAATACGGCAGCGGCAAGTTTTAGACTTGTAACTTCCACTCAGGAGACAAATTTGCGAACATCCTCCTGGCTTTCCATATGAATCCATTTCACAAGCATGGTTCCTAACTGTGGACAAAATCAAATAAATAAATGTAATCCAGTAAAGCACCATGTTCTCAGATTAATCAGAATTCAGCTTGTGAGTCATATAGGCTGAATCATGACACATATGGCAAATGTTTACTTAAAGGAAAATGTCCTTTACCTTTTGGCTGAGCGAGTTTGTGATAAACACGCAATCCTGTAGAACTCCCCAGGGTGGTGAGTGTCCTGCTGTCTGCTGTGATGTTGAATCTGTGCACCTGCAGCA
Organism: Hypsolebias coamazonicus; assembly: GCA_032273985.1. NCBI lineage: Eukaryota > Metazoa > Chordata > Actinopteri > Cyprinodontiformes > Rivulidae > Hypsolebias > Hypsolebias coamazonicus. Next base: position 6,516,934 of record JAVCKU010000150.1, on the reverse strand, counting down.
GCTCTGCAGCTGAACTCCCTTTGGAAGGGTCAGAGCGGATAGCATAGAGATAGTCTTCAAACACAGCAAATGCATATATGTACACCACCTGAAAAAGAAGACCAAGTTATGAACATTTTATTCTCCTTTTTTTTTTTTTTTTAAAATCTAAAATGAAGTTAAACTACAGCAATCAGAAGGCAACAACTAAGCAGAATCAATGAAAGCTTTATCTGCTAACATGCATCCAGCATTAGGAGGATGGGAAATGGTGGTGTGACTGGTGCATTTGGCAGACCATTCAGGGTCAAAAGCTGGGCTCCACTGGGAGACCACTGGCCCTGACACAACAGCCTTGCATGCTACATTTAGCAGGCTGACACCAACACAAAGCAACATGGCTGGATGAGCTATATTTACAGGAAGTGACCTTAAGCACACCGGCCCACACCTAACATCAGAGGCAACAGGATATGTGTATCAAAAATAAATTAATTAAAAAAATAAAAAAAAGCAAGAATCTACCTCTCTGTGGAATATGCCAACAAATCCACTTTTACATGGTGTTTTTTTTAAAGAAACTTCAAACTTAGTACCTCAAAAATGTGCAAACTATGTTCATGCAATCTTAGATACAGGTAATGTATTGTATTTATTTTCTTTTCTTCTACAATAATAAAAAAAAAAAAGTGGAATTAATGGAAATATGTGAAAGGTGAGAAATAAATTAGGACATGTAAGTAATTCAAACATGAACATAATTATGGAGTGTTTTTTTTTTTTTTTTTTTTTTTGGCCCAGGATGAGTAAAAAGGGTCAAATAGTTTGTAAACAGTTGCTTCAGTTTGATGGTCATATTTCGTTTTGAACTTATTTTTTTATTTTGTTTTATTCAAACATGACTCACGCTGGTGTCATGTTGATAAATAATCACCTTTTTTTTTTTTTTACTAAAATCATTAAAGTTGAGACTTTTCAGACTGAATTTTGTGACGTAAACCACATCAGAGGAAGAGCTGAGTCAACGGCTCACAGCTAAACATTTCTATCTTGTTTATTTTTAGTCAAACCATAAAAAACAAACAAATTTTTTTTTCCATTTTTTCAATCAGTTCATTATCTAAGATGAAACATTTACAAAAATTAAAAGCTGAAAATTGTGGATTTTAACAGTAAAACCATCAGAGTGAACACATACAGTTCTAGTCCTTCCATCTAGAGCAGGTAAGATACTGTCTTTCCATGAGTTTGTGAAATTTCCTTTAGGAAGTGGTTTGTTGAAAACTACCTGAACGAAGGTAACTTCAGTAAAACTCGTCGGATTAAACGCCCAAACGTTCGTTGAACCAACGCACGTCTCCTGTCGGGCGTTTTACACCGAGACCATCTGATGCTGGTGGAGTCGTTTTGATCAAAACCACAACCGCCTCAAATTTGAGCTCAATAAATTAAAATCTTTTGCTACTTTTGATTAGCTGTGGCGGCCATCTTGAATCCCTGGGGCTCTGACAGTTGTTTTTGGTTTACGTCCAATTATCAAAAAGTTAATTCAGAAGTTTATTATAATCGATGATGATGATGTGATTATTGTGGAATCGAAGCCTTTTTAAAGTGAAACTTGAACATTTTCGATGAGCTGTGGCTGATCAAAGTCATCAGTGTTGGTTTTAGTTTAACTTCAGTTTGGAAGTTGGGCACAAATAAAACTTCTATTTTACAAATGAGATGATTTGTCGTCGATCGGGTTGACATCATCTGGAGATGAAGGTCGGATAAAGTGCTAATTTACCTTTTTGTTGTTAATTGTTCCTGTTTGTTTGTTTGTGAACAAACTTCTGTTTTTTAAACCTGGTGGTGATTTCTAACTTTAATTGTCTCACGGCCATCTTTTCTGAAATAAAACTTTCTAATCTTGCTTTTCCTGAGCCCTGTTCTTTCATCATGTGTCGACTTTAAGGCTTCCCAGGAGCTGAAGAAGTGAAAGTGGGTTTCAAAGATTCAGCCTGATCTTCCTGTGACGGGGCCTCGTGTTGTCAGAAGCAACAAGACTGGTGAGAACATGAAGACGAGAGCTTCAGAGTTCTTACAGGCTCAAATGAACGCTGCTTCACACTGCACCTGAGAACTGGGTTAAAGATGTAAATCTGGACTGGTATTGACTTTTTATTCTTGGAGAGCAAAGTCAATTTAGTTGGATTTGTAACAACGTGAGGTGCACAGATCCTGAAATCCTGGCTTATTTAGATTTTAGCTGCAAATATTTTCTTTCGTTGTCTTTCCTCTTCTTTGTGGTTGCTCCTCTGAAATCTGCACACCTCAGTTTTAGTTTGAGCATCAAACAGACTCCAGGGTCTCCTGACTTTGACTTTGAACTCTCTCTTTCGAGTCAAACGCACGAGCTGAACTTCGGTGCTGCAGTTAGTCGTTCTGAACGCTGCGAGCCGGTTCACACGCTGGAAATGATCCGAACAGGCCTTGAAGAGAGCGATGGAGCTGCCAGGTGAGGCTCCTTGGTTCTCCACCCGCTGCTTCTGCAACACCAGGGGGCAGAAGAACATGTCCATCATAAAGCTCACAACACCTCATGATGAGGACCAGTTTTACAGGCTCCTTGGGGGACAAGGTGCTTATAGGGTACTTAAAGGGTATACAAACAGCAAACATCTGGTATTTACAGGACACAGGGTTCTTACAGGGAGGTACATGGTACTTCAAGGTACATGTCTGATGCATGCACAGTACCTGCGGGGGTATATACAGTGCTAAATACAAAGTAATTACAGGGCACATAGAGTTCCTACGAGAGTAGATGTAGATTTATTGCAGGGTCCTTGTGGGGTACCTAATGGCTTTATAAAGTGCAAACATCTGTTTACTGGGTACACATCACATGGGTACTTACAGCTGTAAAAGGTTTTTACACGGTTCCTACAGTGTACTTGTGTACTTTTGAGGAAAACAATAAAAACTCTGTTGCTTTTTATTCTGACTGTTTAAATTTAAGAACCGATCGTGTTTCCTGTGTCCGCCCTGAACCAGACTCATCTGAGCCATCATCTGTTAGCAAAATATCAGCCACAGGAGGAGGGATGGCTGTCAAAATTATCTGTTAGACTAAAGAACAATACATTTTATATAAAATTGTATAAATGTTACAAAAGCCCAAGTTTGTAGCACATTTTGGTTAAGCTGAAGGTTTTGAGTCTTCTCTCTGTACCATGCTAAAATTTTTATTTTATTTTATTTAAATTTTTAACATTCTGTGCTTTGAGGTGTTTTAGCTGCATATATTACGTGATTAATTTTCAGAGTTCAGGTGCACGTTTTTGCTCACTTCCTGTTTTATTTTGGTAACCAGTGGTTTCTTCTTCCTGCTGGCCTGATCAGTTTGATTGACAGCAGCTGCTTCAGCTTCAAACACAAGTTCACACTGGATGAAGAGAAAATGCTTCATCTGCTGCCGCCTCGTCCACGAGGTAAAGGTCTGAAAAATTATCATTTATGCAAGAATAAAATAAAAATAATCATGCTTTTATGTAACAGGAAATGTTTTGATGCAAAATTCAGTCATGGGGGTGGGGGGTGTTAAGAATTTACAAGTAAATTTAGAAAATAAAATCTTTTTACAGTTGTATTTCACAGAATTAAACTACATTTAAACATTTTTCCAGTTTTCTGTTTAATTAATTTTACTTACCCATGAAAGGTCTTTTGTTTTCCCCATGTGTCTCTGTTAGCAAAATATCTCATCTATCACAGAATGAATTTTATCAAACATTTAAGGAAATAGTCGTTGGATGTCAGTGATTACCAACCTGATTCAAGATGGCCGCCACAGCCAACTGACCTTAGGGAGCACAAAGTTGGCTACATCCTGTTTATTTAGCTGATATTGAGCTAAAGTTTAGTGTGGTGCTATCAGAGTTTTCCAGTTTGTAAACAAGAACTGCTTGTTGCACAACTTTCTCAACCGGTGTCTGTTAGCAAAATATCTAGTGAACCACTGGATGGATTTTAATGAAACTTCAGGAAACAGTGGGTGTCCGTCACCAGCTCAAGGGTGGCGGGCGATATGCATTACTTAAAGGACATCTGTTCAATGTGCCTGGTTTAATCAAGAGGAGGTGTCCAAAATGACCAGCAGGTGTTTTTAACTCCTTCAGCTCTGCAGCAAAATGTCAAAGACTTTAATGAGGATTATTTTTGGCTGGATACTCTCAGAAGTGTTGCCATGGAAACATGAATTTATCAAACCCTCTTTCATCCTTGACCCCTTCAGCTCCTAACATTAAAGAAAACGAGTTGATGAGGTTACATGAGGACACGAAGAGCTCCAGTTATTTCTGGGTCGAATCCTCTGCGGTCGAGCTGCAGATCACTTTGATCCTGGTTAAAAAAAACAATAGTGTGAATGTTAAAAAAAAACAATTGTGTGAATGTTCACTAATCATTCACACTATTGTGATCCCATCGCCACTAAATTCCTCCGTATGTTTTTCAGCATCGTTCTCGTGCAGTTTTCAAACTATTTCAACAAATCATAAAACGTTCGGCTCTTTCAGGACGATCTTGCTGTGACGTTTGGTATTGGTGCAACTTTAGCTTTTTGAAACATTTAGCCTTTTCTGCCACTTTATTTTCTCACAGAAAATGAATTGAGCTCATTTACATCTTTCAAATCTTTAGATGCGTTGACAACCTTTTACTGCTCCTGTCACACTTTGTTCTGCTTCAGCTTCTTTGTGCAAATTTTAACTTTTTTCAGCTACTTTCAACTGTTTTTCAGCAGTTTTGTGCTCCTTTCAGCTTCTATAGGTTGTTGTGCTTCTTCTAACTTCTTGCCAATAATTCGACTGATAATTATTGGATTTGGTACCTGGATGATTGAGCATGAACTTTGTTTTTTTTCTAACTTCTTGCTAATTTCAGCTTATTTCTGCAAGTTTCAGCTTTTTCTGCTATTTCGACACCGTCTACACAATTTTGTTCCACCTCATGTGATGCGAATGACTGTAAAGAACCTTGACCTTGACTTTCGGCTACTACTTAGCTGTTTTTTTTTGTTTTTTTTTTTTCTTCCAGCTAAAACCAATTTTTTTCCTCATTTGAACCTTTTCAACTTAATTCAGCAAAATGTCCTCTCCACTTCCAGTAATTTAAGCTTCTTTCTGCTTTTTTATCTACTTTTCAGCTGTTTTTTTGGTTTTTCATTTCAGCTTTTTTCAGCTAATTCCACTTTTTTTTTCTCATTTCAGCTTTTTCTACTTCTGTTTAAGCGTCTTTCTGTCTTTTCAGCTACTTTTCCGCTTTTGTTAATTTCAGCTTTTTTAGCTGATTTTCTATTTTTGTTTTAGTTTCAGCTTTTTTAAATCTAATTGAACAATTGTGTTCTTTAGCTAATTTCAGCTGTTTTTCAGCAGGTTCTTCTTAACCACACCAGCGTTTAGCTCCGTTTCCAGTCGTTCGCCTACAGAACCACCGCCAACGCCTTCTGGCATGGCACTGCGGCGGCCATCTTGACCTGGATAAAATTCAAATGAGTTTGAGGTTTGCTTAATGATTACTTTGCATTTCATTGAAATCCACCCAGTGGTTTGTGATATTTTGCTAACAGATGTGCTCAAAGAAGCGTTGCCTCTTCATCAGTACTTGTTTTAGGGGGAAATGTTGTTGCTCTTTCTCTTCGGTGTTTGGTGGCATTTCTGGGCTTGTTGGGCCAAATGGAAAGATTTCAAAACAGAAAATTCAGAAACATTTTTCTTATTAATTTTAATATTTTTCTAATATTCCAGTCAGATGAAAGTGTCCGGATCAGAAACTGCACCTGAGCCTTCTTCCACCGTGCAGCTCGGTTGTTTCAGTTCAGGCTGTTGTACGTCCTTGTTGAGCTTTTCGTTGAGACAGACAGATCATCAATTGTTTCTTTTTGCTGAAGCATCAGAGTTCAGAGCTGATGAGACGATTCATTAAACTGTATTTTCAGACGTCGTCTCCCCTGCAGTAACGTTCCTCACGACCTGATTGGCTGCTCAACACCAAGGTAAAGGCTGCTGTTGTCAACTTGTTGCTTCTGCTGCTACACTTTGTGAACCACCGGTGTAAATGTGGCACAGTCTTCACTGTGAATGCACAAACACAAGTCTAGGATTTATGATTGTTGTTGATCAGGACGTCTTCAGACTCATCTGTTAATCTGTCCTCAAACACTGAAGCCCTCAGTTCTGTCTTTGTGTGAACATAAAGCAAAACAACAACATATTTGAGTTCATTTAACTCGCATACAACCCCAAATCCTGCTAATAGTGAAGGTCCAGCAGTTGTTGAAGAAATGCACATGGATCATGTTGTGGATGATGCTCAGCAACTACCACACCATATTTAGGCTCAATAGCTTTATAATTCACTGAGTTGTGACCATTTTTGTGTTTGCCATGGATTTACTGTGGCAGTCCTCTTGGACTGGGTTGTAGACATGCATCCAATGATTACTTAAATATTCATTATTGTCTGTCCACTGGCTCTTTAGATATTTTGACAAGTGACACACAAATATGAGCAAAGAACATCACTGTTCGTCGATGGACACCATCACCACGTTTAAGCCAGTTTTCTAAAAGAAAATGGCTAAAATGATCAAAGTCTAAAAATAAACTGCCCATCCTTTATATTCCAGTCATTAAATGTCACTGGTTTTCAATCTAAAACTTTAAGAGCCTGTTTAGACAAGTTTATAATACTGAGTTGTTTGGCCTCAAATAGTTGGAAAAATCAAACCCAACTGGGCTGATTTTAAGGCGAAGTGGTCCGTGTTGGTTTTACTGGTTTTAGACACGTTTCACGAGCTACAAATGTAAGAAAACTGTCCAAAACACCCAGTTATCTATTTACAAGTTAATAATTTTAAACCTAAAGTCCGATTGTAAAAATTCACAGTTTTCCCATTCAGTAACTCTGCAGCCTGTAGTGACAAATTAGTTACGTATATGATGACATCATCTGTATACGATCGACGCTGAACATCTGAACACCAGTGAATCATTCATATTTGAGCAAAAAGGCAAGAGTTCCTAAAACAAAACCTTGTGGAACGCCCTTTTGTTTTTCAGTTTTAAATTTATTTTATTTAATATATTTGACTTTTTTTTTTTAATATATGAAATTAACCAACTGTCTTGTTTACAACAGTTTCTTTTTTTTTTATTTTAAATGTAAAAACATCCAAACCCTTCATAAAAGTCTATATTTAACCTGCTTGGTCTTAAATGTTTAGGATAATTTGATACTTTTGAAACATTTACAAGTAAAGACATTTACATATTTGTATTAAAGTACAGCAAATGTATGATTTTAAGGAATTAAAGTGAAGATTTGATATAATTTGTAAAGGAAAATACAACAATTTTATAACTTTGTTACTCTGAACTTAAAACCAATTAAATACTCCTATTAAAAAAAACCGGACTGCAAATAACAATGTCTCAGTTTGACAAATAAAACCCGCTTGTACTCAAATTAAGACTTTTGTTATGAAGTGGCACCAGTTACCAAATAAACTGAACTTGTTTCTGTTTTTAGGGAAATGCCAGCCTAATTAATGTTTCATCAAAACCACAAATTTAGGTCATTTAAATAATTTATAAAACCACTAAACCAAAGTCCTTTCATTTTTACCTTTGCTTGGTCTCCATTTGTTGTTGTTTTTTTTAATCATAGTTAACTTGTTAGTTTGTCAATCTTTAGGGGTTTCTGCAGAGCCAATGCTGCAAAAGGCCAAACATTCTGCCTGAATTTACCAGCAACCGTCTGTGCATTAGCACATAATTAAAGAAAAATAAGAGGGAAATCTGGGTGAAATAACAATATTGATCAGTTCTGTTTCAAACATCTGCAAATTTAAAGAAGGCTCGTCTACATTTAATAATACAAATTACTTTGTTAAACCTATTAGACCAAGTATTTGAGCCTCGTTAAGCCTTCAGAGTGATTACACTTGACCATAAAATTTAATTAGGAGAGGAAGGCTTTCTGATGGGCGGGGCGAATTAGTTTCTGGGTCAAAGTGTCCACATCCTGCAGCTGCTCTTCTTTAATTCCTGCACATCCTCTGCAGCTCACAGCGGCCGCCCCGTCATGAACGCTGTAGCTGTTCTGTCAGAAAGAGTCCGTGTCCATCAGCGCCGGGTGTTCGGCTTTGTGAAAATTAAAAAGCGTGAGAGTAGTCAGAATAATTAGCTGTGTGGGCGCGAGCTTAAAGAACGCGCTGTGTTCTGTGACTTTGTCTCACACGGGGATGGTTCTGCTGGTTTTTATTTCCTGCTGGCGTCGTTCATTAAGGAGCGGCTTCTCCACAGATGAACTCTTTCCTCTCTCCAGTCAGCACCTCCTCATTAGGCTCCTGCTGACGACACCTGGAAAAATGAAATGCACTCCTGATGGGTTTTAAACTCTCCTAGCAGATCCAGAACAACAAACATGCTTTTATTTTGTAGTTCAACATCCTGTTTGTTTCTAGCAACTTGAATGGGAGGCTCAGATGTCTCTTTCCACAGCCATGTCTTCTGGAAAGACTCCAAGGTGTTCCCAGCTCCGCCGAGAGACATATGGTCTCTCGTGTGTCCTGGGTCTTTCTGGGGTCTCCTCCTTGGACCTCCCCTTAGAGAGGTGTCCAGGGGGCACCCTTACCAGACTCTTCCCTGATGCTGCAAAGACGTGTCAACCAAGAGAGCTCGGCAGCATCCAGAGCCTTGAGGAACTCTGGGTGGATCTCGCCGCAGATCTCTAACTACCTCGCTGTCCTCAACCTCAGTTACAGACAGACCAAACCCCATGTCCTTCAACTCAGCTTGATGGGTTGATGTCTGAGAAGTACCCCTTCCACCACCCAATGGCATCATTGTGAACACCACCCCACAGTGATGTGGACCCAAAACTCCACTCGGTGATGGTAACTAACATGCTGTTAGCTTCTCAGAGCCGATTGAGTCTCCGTCCAAGGCCTCACTGAACTCCGACACCTGAGCTTCAAGCCTCAGCAACAGCCCGAGCTGCAGCCCACTCGGCCCGCCGATGTACCCGTTGGGTTTCAGCAGAATATTTAGCAGCTTTTCAGTCAATCCCTCACAAAAAAACAAAACAAAACCCACAAACATCACATGAAGAATCAAGGTTTAATCTGTGAACAGGTTACGTTTGTATAAGGGAAATGGGATTTTTGGGAATATTTGTACATGTTTATACCATTTTATGTATGTGGGGGGGGGGGGGGGGGAATTTCAAATTAATTTTTTTATTTCAATAAAAAAAAAAAAATTATTTTTACAAAAAATGTTTACAACCAATTTAAGGTTGGAGTAAATTTATTTTATTAAAAAATGTATTACCGGTAAAAGTTTTTTTTTAATGATGTAATAAAGTAGATGTAAAAATATATCTTACAGGGTAAAACAAATGATTTGCCATAACTTTTAGATGTGAATGTGGTTTTATAAAGTTCCAGAAGCACATTTTCTTTGGACGAAGCATGTTTCACATGATTTTAGCATGTTTGCCAGTGCAAAGCCGTTCATTCTTCCAAGATAAAGTATTGTAGACATTTTGAAATAAAGTCTAGCTGGCACAGGTTAATAAACTTTAAGCTCTGTAGAACTTGGAACAAATATTTTTTTTCCTATCTAATTATTCTTTGATTGTGACCCAAAAGGTCCGGTCCACTGACGTGCTGCTCTTCTGTGAACATGAAAGATTTAGAATCGGACGCAGAGATTTTCTTTTCCATCAGAGCGTCTGAGGTTTCAAACCAGAGAGGCGGATGATCAATCCCAGTTTAGCCTGGCTGGATTAGAGGTGGAGCTGTGGGCAGGTCGCTCGCGGCCGTCGTTTCTTCTGCCTGCTCCTCACATTTTATTAATCAAGTCACCATTTTTCTATTTTTAGACTTTTTGTATGTTTTTGGAGCCTACTCTGCAGTTTTATGCTGCTTTAACCATTTATTAAAACATTTATTGAGGAGCTGTTCCTTTTTTATGCTTTACAACAGTTTTCACCACAGAAATAAGTCGGTGTCTCCGATTTCTTCCTGTATAAGACATTCCTGAGAGTGAAGAAGTTTTTTTTGGATAAGACGAAACGTTTCAGCAAAGAATCTGTCCAGAAGACCTGACTTAACCTTGTCAGATTTTTCTACCTGGATTATTGAGCATGCATCAGGACATTGTTCTTTTTGAAATCTTAAGCTTGCTGGCTCTATTTTCTTCATCCTACCTTATTTGGCTTTAATTTTGCAGCTTTAGCTAGCCTTTTGCTTCTTTTTTTGCACATTCTGCTTGTTTCAGCACATCTTTTGCTCATTTTAACTACAATTTTGCAGCTTTAGCTAGATTCTTGCTTCTTTTAGCTACTGTGCTAGTTTTAGTTAGCCTCTTGCTGCTTTTAGCTTTATCACCTTAGCTTTTGTAAATTTCTACATTTCAGCTAAAAGTCAGGTAATATGCAAAATACTGCGCATGTATGAAAGTAGATATCAAATTATGCTTTATAATTTAAATGGTCTAGAAGAAAAAAACATTTTGTAAATGGTTTTGAAATGTATTCAAATGAAACGGTGATCACATCGATCCTTGGTAAAGAGTTGAACATTCTGATGAGTTAGGGGGACCGGGTATGGTTGTAACATGGGGAGAGTTGTAACACCACTAATTCCACCAATCATGGGTAAAATAGTGCTTATTCAATTCCACCCTGATCCCACATGTTGATTGCCAAGCTTTGAAACAAACGTACGCAGATTCTATAACGAAAAAACAAACTGATTTTTGATGTATGAAAGTAAATTTTTGAACAATGACAATATTTTGTTCAGTAATTATACTGTTACAGATAAAACCATATGAACTACAGTATATTACATTGAATTGTATCTTCTCAGGCAAAATGTGATGCATTTCCCCCTGCTAATTTCAAACCATTATGCTAATACAGCTAGCTAAACAGTGGCTGACACGGGTGGGGATGGTTGTAACGCGTCTTTAAAAAGTGTTACAACCATCCCCTGACATGCAACGAAGAAAACCTACTTGATTTTAATAATTTTACAGAATGCCTAGGCAGGGGAAAAGAAAGACAGCGATGTGCCTGCGAATGTTTTAAAGCAATGCTTGGATCAAACTGAATCCTGCTAAGACAATGACGATATATCTTATATAGCATGATATTGCAAGTGTTGTGAAGTTTGCTCTGCCTGTAGCTGCAACACCTAAAAACATTCAAGCTGGTTTCCATTGCACATATTTGGCTGGTGGCACAGTGGTGCAGTTGGTAGCGCTGTTGCCTCTCAGCGAGCAGGTCGCTGGTTCACATCCTAGCCCAGGACCTTTGTGAACTGATACACCAATGAAGCATGAAGCACTGATGGAAAGAACAAGAGAAGAGGAAGCACAAATGTAAGAGTATCTCAAAGCATGAAGGCAAAGGAGAGAAAGCCTCGTCAGGAAAATGTTAAAAGCCAACGCTGAGGATTCTGAGACGTCACGATGAAAACTGTTGTTGTCTGTATGGAGCCATTTTGCAACTTGAAGCCAAAGGAAGTGTGGGTAAAATGTGAATTATACAGTTTCTGAGCCCAACAAGCCTGCACCCCAGTGTTACCTACATTCATTTGTCACCATTGTGACTCTGATTAAGAATAAAGGCCTACACATAGACATCCTGATGCATGCTCAATAATCCAGGTAGAAAAAGTTAAGTCTGGTCCTCTGGACATTCAAAAAACAAAAAAAAAGTAGAAACGTTTCGTCTTTCGTCCAAAAGACTTCCTCAGTCTGAGACGCTGTATTCAGCTCAGTCTTATAAATAGCACCTTATGATAGTGGATCAACCAGTTTGCTGCTGACAGACAAAACCAGCTGCTCCCATGATCAAGGAGGACCATCAGCCTAACAATAGACACACACAGCCATTGTTTTTTTTTTTTTTTACCTATTTTTACACAGGTACAGTAGAGGCATACATGTTAAAGGCCGTGTGACATGATGTTTGAACTTTGCATAAAATGGCACAACATATATATCTTGTATCATTCAACTATG
>JAVCKU010000150.1:6347557-6361522 GCA_032273985.1 Hypsolebias coamazonicus | reverse complement strand
TACAGTATATCTACAGTATATATACATATATATATATATATATATTTATATATATATATATATATACATATGCACGTACTTAAATACAGTAGTATCCATACATTTCCCCCACCTTCAATTGACATGCAGCCATTCTGTGTCTATAACTTGTCGAGACAGTTCTGCTTCACAACGCTCTTTTTTTTTATTTATCTTTTTTATTATAATTATTATTTTTATTTTTTTTTTTACAAACAGTGGCAACAAGCCAACACATGCACGGGAATACAAGAGTCTTCACAACACCTGAACAGGTTAATTATCTGACTTGTAATGTTGTGGAGGTGACAGCCAGTTTGCTTTATGTGATAAGTGTAAAACTAAAGCTTCTGCTCAGCACATGAATATTAATGGTTTGTTTTTAATTTGACAGGGGAAAATGGCAAAATAAAGCACCAAAGAGAAAATGAAAGCCAGTGTCTTATCAACAAACAGTGACTAGAAACCCCCTTGCAAGGTTACTGAAGTGTCCTTCCTGCTATCTCAATTTTGGAAGAAGCTGTCGTGAGGTGGAATTGTAGACCCAAACGCAGGACTCATCGATGAAAGCTTGATAAAAAAGTCAAAAAGTACTTAATTACCCAACAGTACAGGGCTAAAATCATGGCTGTGCTGAAAATCCATAAAATAAACATGTATGCAAAAATAAAAATGAGACACAGGCCAAAATGTTGTTTCTCCTCTTTGATTTTTGCCACCAGACATTACAGTAGTCCCTCGCTACTTCATGATTCGTTTTTCACGGACTCGCTCTATCACAGCTTTTCAAAACAAGATTGGACATGACGCACAAGCGGCATGGATTTTTTATTTAAAGTAAAATATTTTAAATCATTTAGCACCTGTATGCAGTCCACAGCTGCAGAAAAAGCTTCATCCTGTACCAGTGTGCAACAAAAGCTGAAGCAGAGAAGTGGGTGTGGCCAAGAGCGATGGGCAGGTGGCAGAACGCTGTGGATGCAGGGAGCTGGAATCATGAACTGTTGTGCTCTTTTGGAACATTTAGAGTTTAGAAACATTGTTTAGAGATTTGCAAGAGTCTGGGAAGGGATGGTGCAGAGTCAGAGCAGCTGGCTCGTGACCCGAAAGTCCCAGGTTCAATCCCCGGTCACGACCTACCTCATGGTGTCTCTCAGCAGCACACCTTATCCCCAAAATGCTCCCCGGGTGCTTTCATTTGCTGCCCACTGCGGTGTATGGGCTGAATGCAGAGAGTAAGTTTGCCATTGCATGGAAACATACAGTGATGAAAATGTGATGACATTATATATATACTACTACCATACATTTCGCCATACAAGTCACACATTTTGCATAAATTTGCATGCCCTGCGACTTATAAGGTAAATTGACTTTTTTATGTTTTTTCCCCATATTTATAACTAATTTTTGGCTGAAATCTAATGATTTCTTTCATTCTGATATGGAAAATATTGAACACTACCATTTTCAGCTGCTAGGGGGCCCTCAAGTAATATGGCAAGCCAAGTGCCTCCTTAATAGGTTATTAATAGGCTATTAATGAGACACTTGGCTTGCCATACAAAGCCACCTTCGTCTCGCTCCATATCTCCCGCAGCAAATGTCAAATCAGCTGCATTTATCCATGCTGCCCAGGCGAAATGCAGCTGACATGACCATTAAAGTGCATTTATTAAGGAAAAGTTAAACTGAGACACAGGTTTACTATAAAGTTGAGCAAACAAATTGTTTCTAGGTGTTCATCTTGTAAAATTTTGACTAAATACACAGCGAGTCCTCCCTCTGCATGCTCCCAGAGCCACAAATCAATTTTTGAAATAAGGCTGATTGTACCGTTAAAGCGCATTTATTAAAGAAAATTAAACTGAAACACCTCTTTGCTATAATTTTGAGCAAACTAATTGTTTTAAAGTGTTAATCTTGTTAATTTCTTGTTAAAATCCTCCTGTGCATGCTCCCACTGCCTCCAATTGGCAGCCAATTGATCTTTGGCACAACACCAGCCCACATTTTCGGGTGGTCACAACAAAACACAACACAACACAACACAACGTGCCAATGGTGACACATAATAGATGTGACGTACATGGCGAAGCAAGATATTTATGTTTTTTCCACTACATATTTGGACTGATGAGATTTATACGGTGGTGTGACATGTATGACAGAAAGTACAGTACTTAATACTTGTACTTCAATTCCTACTGCACAGTTTTTCACTTATTGTTGGTCTTCAGGAAACAGGTTGTTACAACTCGAGGAACCCAGAGTGATACAAGACCACAAAAACAGGCAAGACTGACACACAAATTGACAGTGTTTATTTATATACAGTGAAGTTAGTTGATCAGCTGGAGCCCTGAGGAGGAAGGAGAGAGTCAGGGGGTTCTGGATGGTGAATGTGAGGAGATGATATTGATCCAGTGGATTTGTCTTACAGTTTGGAGGATGGTCGAGGGGGGACCAAAGTGAACTCCGCATAGGAAGGCAGACAGGCGTGTGGCTGGAAGTCAAGGCACAAGGAACCAAGAGAGGAGTTGAGAACCCAGGCATGATGGAATGGGACTGAAGGAGCAACAAGCCACGACAGGAAACAAGGAGCGGGACCAAAGGAGGACCAAGGCACTACAGGAACCAACGACGCAAGCAAGCTGTAACCACAAGAGAAGGTTTTAGTTTTATGCAATAGAGACTAGTGATGTGTCCTTCTGTGTCGAGGCTTCGAAGCGTGTGTCAAATAATTTGGGAGGATTTATATGGAGCATGTATCGAGGCGTGTATTGATGACGCATGTAGTGACGTTCGAATCCTCACTAGCAGGCTGCACCACATGACTGATTCAGGAACTGGCTCGTTTGTATGCGCTACAGTTCGAAATATAAGAGGCAGACAGAAAAATCCATCATCACCATCATCATAAATACAGATTAAGATAATCTGCAGATCAAATTTAAACTTCATTTGAAACCAGTTATGTTATCATTATCCATCTACCAGTTTTACATTTATAGCCCACATGGTGGTGCAGTAGAGCAAACGAAGCACCATGGTGCATCGGATCATGAGTCGAGCTATCCAATGGAAAGCCTCAGTGCTTCATGAAGCTTCATCTCACCATCACTGATAGAGACAAACATAGGCCAGATACAAAGTGTACCATCAGTGGTTAATGCTCTTGCAACGAGTAACATCTAGCTGCAGTCTTAAGTAGAGAGGAGCCTCATCAATGTGATGACCATCAGGTGGTGCTGATTGGTGGCCATCTTGGAGAGGAAAAAGCTGCAACGGATGATACTCTCACACAGATCCCTCGCGATAAACGAGGGATTGTTGTATTGCATAGCTGGTAAGAACTATAGAATGTCTGAAAATTTGAATAAGACCCATGTGAAACAAGACAAGAAAAAAAAAAAAAAAAAAAAAGGAACACAGTAAAGAAGATAGACCAGACTAAAAAAATAGAGAGTGAATTAACCAAATCCTAATGTGACATTAAATATAAGTTTTGAGGGGAAAATATGGAAGAAACCCATGACAAATCTTTGTGTTGAGTCACATTCAACAAGCTGAAATGCAACACTGAACACTAAACATATATAAACTCACAGACCATGACAGAAACAGGCAACCAAAATTCCAAGTGGTCTTTCCTGCTTGAAAATTAGATGTGTTGTACCTGCATACACATGGTATATTTGCTGTGCTTAGAATGAAAAAAAAAAAAAAAAGAACAAGAGGAAAACAGCAGGAAAATAAGAAATGGAGAGAAAATGTGCAGGTTTTAGAATGTGAAGTCACCAGGAGAGGAAATAATCCATGATACCGCAGGTTTTTATCACGTCTATGTGAAGGGTCAGAAATTGGTTTCCTCTGATCAGTGAGGAAAATCAAAAACACTGCTGACCTGAAAATTTCCTGCCACAGAGAGTCAAGGTATGGTGATATAAACAGGCTTGGCTTATAATAAAGAATATTAGCTGTGCAGCAGGGTAGCGTCTTCATTCTCCCTCACCTTCTTTTTTCTATTTTTTTTTTCTTTTGATGGGGCTCATTGATATGCATCGTGGTTCTACTCTGATAATTGCCTGCTAAGCTTCCGATCAATTCATTAATTTGCCATCAAAACTTTATGATGTCATGCACGTGCAATCTCACCAGATTAAAAAAAAAAAAGTCTGGAAATAAAATCAGGGAAAACAACAAACAAAAAGTAAAGCAATGTAATTTTGTAAAATGGTTAATTTTTAATGGCGATGTTGCACAAACGTGACTTAAGACATGTAAATGCATCTACTGAGGTAAAATCTGAAATAATATGAAGTGATAGGTTGCTTCAGTTTGTTTAAAGAATACTAAATTAAGCTTTGATTTTATTTTGTGTCTAATTAATTTGGATATCACTCCTATTTCTTCTTGCCAATGACTTGTGTGTGAAGTGGGAATATGACTATAGTGCTACAGTATATAAATATGACTTGCACACTTGCAAAGGACAGCAATGACTTTAATATGTTCCAGTATATGTGTGCGTAAATATATATTGTTTGAGCAAATTTTTTTTAGTGCTTGTTAAATTTGCACAAAAACTCGTCGCATGCACGCATTTACTACCGTAAATTGGTTTTCGAAATACAACCTATTTCACCATCAAAGTGCATTTGTGAAGCAAAAGGTAGTCTGAGACACACATTCGATATAAATTTGAGCAAACAAATCATTGTTTTTAAGTGTTAATCTTGTTAAATTCTTCTTAAAGTCCTCCTGTGCACGCTCCTACGGCCGCCATTTGGCAGCCCATCTATTTTTGGTACAACACCCGCCCACATTTCCAGGTTCGGCTCACATTTCCGGGTTGACAGCGGTGACGAGTAACAAATGCGATGCGTCAGCGGTGATGCATAATAGATGCGACATACATGGTAAAGCAACATATTTATGATTTTTCCACTTTATTAGACATATTTGGACTGATGCAACTTATAGGGTGGTACAACGTATAGGGTGGAAAATATGGTGCATACATATTCAGCAGTTATTGGGTGAGAGGTTTGGGTGCAACATGGACAGGTCACTGTCAGTGCACTTACAGGTCTTAGGGCTCAGAAGAAACAGAAGTTCCTAAAAAGATGCTACTGTTGGAATTATATATTCCACCTAAGAGGTCTTATTTGCTTGAGGCTGACATTGAGCTTTTTAGAGTGGTAGCCTGAGGCCCTACCATTTACTACACAGTTCACCCAGAGAAGCGTTAATGAAGACTGAAAAGCAGTGCACAGAAAAAAAAGTGAAATAATGATTTGCACAAACTATTATGCATAAACCAGATTTGTTTTAATATTTGTTTTAATGAATGAACTGTGAAAGCCAAAAATAATTGTATTGATGGTTTGTTTGGGAAGTTTGCTGTGCACCAAATTATAGGTCTAAGTGAGTAAAATAAATAGAAAAACCTATAATTGAACATGCTGGAGGTAAATTCATGCTGCAAAACTGCTTTAGGGTCTGTGGTGAAACTGAGTCACATTAAAGAGACAGAATATAGTTATCTTAATGTTTTAAAACTAAATTATCAAGGATTAAGATGTTGTATCGCTGCATATTTAGAATCAACCAAAGTTTTCTCATTGGTAGCTTTATAGCTTTTATAGGTCAATATTAATCTAAGTGTCTTGACCAATCAAGTTTAAATGTATTTTGGTAGTGCATGAACCATTGACTCAGATTGCAAATTAACAACATGCATCAATGCTTTTGGCAAACTTCCATGTATCACATAACCTTTCTATAGGTTCTGAACAGCTTTTCAAAAGCTTTAATTGCACTTAATCAATGTACGACACATGGGAAAGGACCCAATATGTTATGCAATATCTCTCTTCCTATTAGTTACAACAGAATCCCAAAATATTGGTGTACTGTACACACACTGTCATTAGACCACCCTTGAGTTTCTAGATAATGATAACTAATGAGGTCCACACTGAAAAACTGTAATAATCCTCTTGGTCTTACAGTGTCAGAGAACATTCACAAGGACCAGACGAGGTCAAGAGCAAAGCAACAAAACAAAGTATAAATATATTAATTAAAATAAATGCATGCTTGTTTTGATCAGAAGTGTAAATTCATGCATTCAGGCTTGGTATATGTCATGTACTGCCTATGCATCTTCTCAGAAAGCTGCCCCTTGATGGGAATAAATCTGTTCAAATACCACTTTAGGTTAGGTGAGCATTAATCCTGGTATTTTAAATTTAAGCCTTTACAATAGGTTCATTACTGAATAGCAATAAATGAAATTAAATATAATCAAATGGCATATAGAGGGAAATTAAATTGGTCTAATGTCAATAAAAACCTGTATTAATGAATGCCAAGATTTAAATAAAAACGGTGGATCAAACATGTTAAAACAAAAGTCATTTTGAAAACTCGGAGAGAATAATTGTAAAATAGTAAAAGTGGGTATATTTAAAGCGGATCACGTAAATGCTGGTGATATAGAAAATAATATGAGAGCAGAATGACATTGAATGACATTAATATTATACAACAGCTAAAGGGAGTTTGTATGTTGGCGTATTTTGAACGTCATAGTTCTTTGTTTGTCAAAGCTGGTCTATCATTGATTAAGTAACCTGATGGTACTCTTACATTTTGAGGAGGAACTTAGTGTTTCTGAGAGGAGTTTTTAGTCAGAATAAAACCTGATTTAAAATTTATGCTACTGCGTTGGACTGAATGGACTCATTACACTATTTCCACAATGAAAAATTAATGGGCAATTTCCTGTGAGGGCAAACTATATTTACTATTTTTATATAGAAACCACCAGACATGAAATTAGATTGTGATTTTTTTTTTAAGTATTATATTCAGTAATTTGATATTGCTGTTTGTGTGATTTAGTTACCTTTAACTGCTTCTAATCCTTACCTTAAGCATCATGCTTTCCACTGTGTAGATCTCAAAATATTCAACAAAGTTTTACCAAAGCATTTTCCTAACACCTCATCTTTTATAAGATACGGTGAATTAAACAATCTCTGCTGGTTGTACCGTCACAGATTGTGTCCAAATTGTACCCAGCCTCTCACCCACTGACTGCTGGACTAGCTTGCCACGACCCCCTGAATAAGATCGTTCATAAAATGGAAGAATGAACAAAATAAACATTTTATTATGTTTGCATCTGCATCAAATCCTGCAAAATCTTTTTCCAGTGGCTTGTAAGAAGAAAAAAAAATCATAAAAAGAGCAATACTAAAAGTCGATAGCTCAAAAGTTTCTGCAAATCTGACGACATTTATAAACACTTTTGTGTTATCATGGCACTTTGCTGAAAATACTAATCTTGTTGTTTCATGCCTTTTTTAATTTAAACATGTTTAATCTGTCTCTAGGTTTATTGGAAAAATTTTAAATCAGAGTTTACAGTCGATTGAACAAAAACAGATTAGTAATGTGCACAATGCACAAACGACCAAATTGAGATTAGTAATTTGTGCATTTTTGTTTAATACACTTTGCAGGCAGCCACTGACGTCTACTTGTGGTATGTGAGTGTCGTTTCTCTTTAAAACACACCATTGGCTTTCATGTTTGAACTCCAGTGGCTACATTTGTCCCTTTTATAGTTTATTGATCAAAATCATGGTTGCCCCTTCTCTGAGGTACAATGACCACAGGGTCTGTGAACTTGTACAAGACCACACAGACATCACCTCAAGTTTATTTTTACTAAATTTGAAGCCAAACAGATGATGTCACACCCATCATTTTAATATCATGGTTATCATTTTAATTAGAATGCATTTTCTTTTATCCATACCCTCACAGGTGGTGCAGCAGTGTCTCGATGCAAGTTAAAGAAATAAACAAATAAAGACTGAGTATTTTGATTGAAATATTATAAAGCTAGATTTTCCTGTGTGCATGGCTGCATGTGTGTTCTTTTATCAAGCTCAGGTTCAAGGTGCTTTATTGTCATTCACATCACATGTGGTACATGAGGTGGAACAAAATTGGGTACTCAGGATCCAGTTACACCCAAAACTAGCTAAATATAAAGTATAAAAAGAAACAGTAGTATACTGTATAAGGATCTAAGATATATGATCACTAATAATGTAAAATAATATATATTATATTTTAATAGCCTTAACAAAACCCCACTGTTAGATGCAAGATAGAAAATAACATTGCATTTACTGTGAAAATGCAATGTGAATGCTTATTGCGGAAGAACTTGCTGAAAAACAGCTGAAATTGGCTCAAAATCATGTTGAAATGTAGCTGAAATGGAAAGAAAGCCAAAGTTAGCAGAAGAACGTAGAAAAATGCATATCATATTTGATGAATAAGGTTCAAATAAGCAGAAATGAGAACAAAAGGTAAGAATTTTGCTTAAAAAAAAAGCTAATTAACAAAAATAAAAAGAACCTAAAAACAGACTGAAAGAAATTAGCAGAAGTGGAGAGAGCATGATTGTACCCAATAAGACTGAAAGAAGCAGACATTAGCACAGAAATGTTGAAAATATCTGAAAAAAGCATGATTTTGCCAAAAAAAAAAAAAAAAGAGCTGAACAGTAGCTGAAAAAAAATCAGAAAGCTCAATTTACCAGAAGCAAGTGGTGAGAGCACTTTTTTTTGTTGAATTATGCTGAATAAAGTTTAAATGGGTGCAAAAAATGTAAGAAAATAATTAAATTATATGATTAAAAACAGCCAAATAGTAGCTGAAATATGGCAGAATTAGCTGAAACTTGCAGAAACAAGCTGACAGAAGCAGAAATGCTTAAATTAGCTGAAATAAGTTTAAAAAAAAGTTCAAAAATGTTTTAATTCATTGAATAAAGGTGAAAGGAGCATAAAACAGCTGAACTTAGATGAAAGTAGCATTTTTTTTATTTATTTTTTTTTTTTCACACAAGGAAGCTGAAAGAAGCTTAACTGGGGAAAAAAAATCAAAAGGAACAGTAAAAGGTTGTGAACAGATCTAAAGATATGAAGGATGTAAAACTCAGTTAATTTCCACATGGGAACAAATGGCAGAAAAGTATACATATTTCAAAAAGCTAAAGTCACACCAATAACAAAAGTCAAAGCAGGATTGTCCTGAAAGAGCTGAACGTTTTGATTTATGATTTGTTGAAATAGCACAAAAAATACGGACAAGAAAACAAATACACAAATAAATTAAAAAAATAAATAAAACCTCATTATGAATCTGTGTAATTTTAAGTAAAATGGCACCACAACCCCTCATCAACAACAAAACAAAATGTACATCCTTGGGTGGTGAAAATCTCCCCCACCTCCCTATTCTTTTTTTTTTTTTTTTTTTTGTATGTCCACATTTATTTTTGCTCACAGATTCAAGCCCCCTGGGCATGGATGATGCCTGTCGGTACAAGTCTGTGGAGAGATGTCGTACCATTCTTCTTGGGTAATTCTTTTCAGCTTCTCTTTGCTGCAGGGCTTCTGTTGCTCTACCTTCCATTTTGAATTACTCCAGGTGTCCTGATGGATTCAGGTCAATGGGCAGCCTTGGCTACGTGTTACTTTTCACATCTTTCTTTGGTGAAATGTTGATATCTCCATACTATGGTAATATTTTTTACATTTTCCTTCACTCAGGCATCCTCTGCTTCTTTTAAATGTTTAAATATGAAGTTCACGCTCAAGCTGGCTTCACAGACAAAAGAAACCCAGTTGTTGAGGTTAAATGAACTTCATAACATTTGTTTGGCTTGAGAGGCAACGAGGGATCAGTGTGATCTTCAAAAGGGCTCTGTCGAATGAAGGACATCCTTTTTAAATGTGGTCTTTGACCAGATACTGATTTTTTTTATTGTATAAGCTTATGAGTGCTCTGAGCTGGTGTTATTTACTTTGTGCTTCAATGAGAATTTAAGATTTTACAGAGTTGTCTTCTTTTTTCTGACCTCAATGATTATAAAACGAGAGGACACATATTGTAATCTTTTAAACTGAGCATAAAGATAATACATGTACAATTTGTCTTCTTTCAGTTTTACATTATGGGACAAAATGTTGTCCAGTACAGGTAAGGAGTAACTTGTGAGCTTTCTCCTAAATTAAAAAAAAAAAAAAAAATACACTTTTTGAAATTTGAGATTGTGCAGCTATGGTGGTGGTGAAGTCCTCCCTGTTTTTGTCATCCAGTCCAACACTGTTTCTTTTTTTTTAATCCACAATTACATGTCAGCAAATTGAGCAAGTCTTGAAAAATGCCATAATTTACTGCAAAGTCTGTAGCCCCAGAATTCTTGTTCAGTTTTCCTCCCCACCACCTTCCTTTGTGAGGCCTAGAGCCTTTTCAAAGAATAGAAACAAACCATTGTCCCTCTGGCTGCTCCCTTCATCCAGCTGAAGGAACAGATACTCAGTTACAGTGGTCCAGCCGTCATACTGATCACAAACAGACTGGAGACAGATTTCTTCTGCCATTATCCACTTTAACTCTTTGTACAATAAGGAATGAAAGAAATGCACAGTTAAGAATGTGTAATGGTTTGTAGAAAAAAAAAAACTGCTCGAGCCTAACAATTTTTTTTTTGTTGCAAAATGTTTATGGAATTTACATTTATGTCATAAAACTGTGCTTCAAGAAACTAGATGGATATGTTTGATACATTTTTTTTGCCTTTTCATTGTTTTCAAGTTTTAGTAAAAGTCTGAGAATATCTGAATAAATCACTGACAAGATTGATTGGACATGGGGATTTGAGTAGAGCCACTGCTCCTCCTCATTGAAAGGAGTCAGCTGAGGTGAGTCACTGATTAGAAAGACTCATCCGTTCCTCCTTTTAGATGGTTCAAGGCACGTTGCACTGGGAGGAGACTCCATGACAGACCTATAACTTGCTGGCTATCCTTTCTGGCACAGCAATACTTCATAGTTTCCCAGGAAGATCTATGGAAAGATGATTTTGTGGATTTTTCTCATGTACTTGTTGCCTTCGCAAACCAACCACATAAGCTTAGTTGGATGGCTGGATGGAAGGATGTACAGATGGATGGATGCCTTTTTGATGGTCTTCATAATTATATACTGCCACCAATGTTACAAAATGAAAGGGTTAAAATGTCATTAAAATGTGTTTATAGCATGTATGGAGATTATCATCAGTTCTGAATATCATTGCTTTAGAATATTGGTAAAATATCTTATTTAAAATCAAAAAAAAAAAAAAAAAAAAAAATGTTCCTGATCCATTGCTTTACCCTTTCTTTGTACATTTTATTTTTATTTTATTTCCTTCTGCTGTTTAAAATATTTGAAGGTTTCGCCCCTTCTCTGTTTGGGGTGCAAACCAAATACCCGCAGCCGAACCTATCCTTTAGGCATCATGGAACACAGCAACACATGTTTTCTTGTGCCCTGTCACCCAGCAACATTTGTCACATTTAAATTAGCAATGTGTGCCTGTGAGTCATAGCCAGTCAGCAACGTGTTTGACAGGTGACCTCTTGTACAAAGTGAGGTGGGCAGGCGGCAACAGAAAAGAAGAAAAGGGAAAAAAAAAACACTGCAGTGTTTTCCTGATGATTAAGAGCTGCATTTCTCCCAAGGCATCTTTGTCTCCTGAGACACATCATCTTCCTCTTAGTTTCTACTCTCAGCTTTAGTCCTCCAATAGAAGAGATGCCTGGTAAGATGGACAGCTGGAAGAATGTTTTTCTGTTTTTCATTGCTTTGCAGCTAAATGATTCCAGCTAGTTGCTTGTATACTGTATTTCATTAAACAGACAGCAGTAATGTAGATTACTGTGTATTTTAACTTTTAGTTAATGTAAACCTTGCATTTTTCCTCTAATAATACCCATTGGGATTTTTACCACAGCTTTAATTTTCCCTAGTGGTTATGATGAAATCCCATGGGTTTGTATTTTAATTATTATTATTTTTTTATTATTTTTCTGAAGTAAGAAAATCACTCAGGTTGGGCACACCATCCCATATGCATTTTTAAGATTTGTTGCTTTTATGTTTTGTTATTTTACATTGTCTTTACTTTTTTTTCTGCCATTTACAGTGCCAATGCTTATGGATGTGGGGAAAATAAAATATTGTGGCATAAGTTGGACCAAAGAGCAAATGTCTCAGACCTGAAAAAAGTGACAGAATTATCAAACAGCCATCATTATGATTATATAAAACCTAAAGAATAGTTCTGGGACCATCCGGTTAATAAATCCCCACTTGCCTGAAGTGGAATCGTAAGAATAAATAAACTTAGCAGCAGTCCTGTAGTGCATCGTTTACTGTCCTAAGGCATGGCTTGGTCTGAAACTTAAGGGGGCCAAGATGGTGTAGAGTCTCTGGGCAGCACACCTCATCCCCAAATTGCCCCCGGGGTGCTTTCAATAGCTGCCCACTGCGCCTCCTGGTGGTGGATGGGTTAAATGCAGAGACTAATTTTGTCATTGTATGGAAACATACAACTGATGACATTGTGTGACATTATTATTATTATTATAAGGTTGATGGTTTTGATGGAAAATAATACCTTATAAACATACAAACCTATGCTTATAGATGATCTGATGCAACAAAAATGGACTGCATTTGATATATTTAAAGGATCTACAAGCCAACGTTGTCTTTGTGTCAAACCACAAGGTGCCATCTCACTGAACAAAGCCTTTGTGTAAGCTAGTTTACTTAAATTTTAGTGAAATTGTGAGAAAATGGGTGAATTTTCTGCTGCAATGGCACTGACTTGAGTTTTTGCAACCAAAGTGATTAATTTATGAAGCCTCGTTTTTAGAAGCTTTTGGATATGCAAACTCTGGTGGACGCGAACGGGAATGGAATGAGAGCGTTCACAAGGAGGCGTTGCTGGAGCTCCGGCGGTCACAGGTGATGATGCTTTGGCAAATGCACACCCTTGTGAACCGGTGCTGGATAGGCACAAGATCATTCGCGATGGCTACTGGGTGGACTAGATGGAGCTCCCGCGGCCGCCGTAAGGCAAGAGCGGCGCTTTGCTGCAAGGGCCTCAGTGCTGCTTGCAGCTTTAATTGTAATTTAGTTTTAGCAAAAATATAACTAATGGAATAGCATTTTATTCATGTGTCAACAAACAAATGTACTTGTGTCAGAAAGATAATGTCTGCCATCACAAAGATTCATCTAAAAAGAATCGATCAGTAAAGTGAAACAACTGTCTTGTGAGCTTGATAAAAATATTAATACTGTAGACTAAAAGCAACTGCATGAATTAGTATTTTACCTTTGAGAACTCCTCCAGGGAATAAAACAAAGCAACTGAAAACAAAGAAACACTGTGAGAATAAAAGCAGTCAGGAATAAATAAAGTCAAACTTTAAAAAAAATAATGTTAGAGCACAACTCATACAAACAAGGTCATTTTATTTTCTTTCCAATAGAAGAGGGCTTGAACTGGATTTTTGGCTTTCTCATCTCAGTTTACTAACTGCTTTAGTGTTATTCAAGGTTACGTTCTTCACGAGTACAAGAACAAAAAAACAAAAAAATCTAAAAAAGTGCCAGCATTCATTAATTTAATTAGCAGCCTTATTTTGTTTTACGTAATGATGTGCAAAAAGTTCAACTAATCGTTCACTTGTTTTCATGGCCCACTCGTTTCCATTGTCGCTGCAGGGCAAAGCACTCAACTGACGGGAGCAGCCGTAAAGAACAGCAAACAAAAATTGCTCCATATTTACCATGAAAATATAATATTTCTTACTCGTTCAAAAAGTCTCAAAATGTGAACATAGTCTTCTTTCAATTGTTCCCTGTTTAGGGGATGCCACAGCGAGTCATCCTCCTCCATCTCTGTCCTCTGCAGCCGCTGTCCTCACTCCAACTACCTCCATGTCCTCTCTAACTGCATCCATTTATCTCCTCTTTGTCTTTTTCCTGGCAGCTGCATTTCTAACATCCTTC
>JAVCKU010000150.1:6201989-6213887 GCA_032273985.1 Hypsolebias coamazonicus | reverse complement strand
CCCCCCCCCCCCCCAAAATCGGTGACAGCAGTAATAACTGGAGTTCATTGTTTTTCTTGCCTCCTGTTTCTGCCCTGTAGGACAACAGCTTTGAGCAGTTCATCATCAACTACTGTAATGAAAAGCTGCAGCAGATCTTTATAGAGCTGACTCTGCGTGAGGAGCAGGAAGAGTATGTTAGAGAGGTAAGTACATTCTATGAACTCTGTATTGAGCCATTTAGGTGTGCAAGTTGAAACCATTGCGTAGTTTACCTCCCAACTCCTACCTTTCACCTCAGTGTTGATTTATACATCTTTCAATGTGTCAGTACTTACCGGTAGTTTGTTGTTGACGTTCCGTTATGGCAGGCCCCCGCAGCATTGCCTCAATCTGGTCATGTCATTAGTTTAACCTTCTATCCCACAAAATCTGCATATTACTTTGAAGCAAAGCATTTTTGCTTCTCCTTGTTTTGTATCCCATTTCCTACCCGCCAACATTTCCCATTCTGCACATTCGCAGGGACGGAAATGATCCCTCACTCTGAGAGTAAACACTCCCCATTGTGGACCTTTAGGCTCTGTTTGTTTTTAAAGCTCCCAAGTATGAGTGCAGCAGCGGTGACCCCCACAACCCCCCTCTTAGTAACGCTACTACCAATGAAATTTCACCACTGGCTTCTGTCCAGTATACTGCATGGGAAAATACCAAAGTGCTGGAGGAAGAAAAAGGGGAGGACTACATATCAAGAATGTGACCAGTCACCCATCAATTTAAGCCACACCTCCTTTGCCCACCATCACCAACCAACATTTAAATACCTTACTGGTTAATATAAGAAGTAATTACTCAAGCCATACACGGGCTGTGTGGTTTGTTTAATCAAATTTTTAACCCAACACCATATTTACTAATTAGTTTCTTAACTTTTACTTTTTGCAATTTGTGAAATATGTATAGAGGTGCTAAGAGGACTTTGGCTAGGTTCCCTGGCTTATGTCCTGACTACTTCATTTAATTTTAAACTTTTATTTATTTATATTTACTGGTTAAAAAATGGTGGTGATTCACACAACTTATAGTTCCTAATTGCAATGTGCAAACAGGCAGCCAACTTGAGACCAGAACGTCGCAGTTCATCTACCAGCCATTCCCACATGTCGTGTCCCGGAGCAAAACACCCAATCCCTAATTGCTCCCCGGGCACTCAATAGCTGCCCACTGCTCCACCTGCATGTATCCCAGGTGTAATGGGTTATATGTGGAGAACAAATTGTGTCATTGTATGGCAACATGCATTGACAATACATAGCACTTGCTTACACTTACTTGCATATAGAAAAGCGTAACTATACTGGTAGTTTGTATTTAATAGATTGATCAGTTCATGTAAAATCTGAGATTTAATGTGCTACAGGTTGTATCATGTCTGTCAGTTCTGTCTGAAACTGCAGAAATCTTTATAGAAGGCTTTAGTGCAGTCAGAGTTGAAGCTAAATGAATGAGTTGATTTATTTTTTTCTGGCTCACTTAAGGCCAAGTATCTAAGCACGACTGAAATATTATTTGTATCATTACTTCCGTTGTAGGAGTCTGCCTGGTGTTGGAGAAATATAAAAAGCCATTGTACCCCTTTAACCTTTGCTTTGTTGCAGGGCATCGAGTGGACCAACATTGAGTATTTCAACAATGCAATTATCTGTGACCTCATTGAGAACGTAAGTCATCTCCTCAGTCCTTGGAAGTCACATAGGCTCAATCACTAAATGCATTTCATTCAAGGCCATTTTTGAGTACAGTACCAAAATAATGAAGATAGAAATGTTAGCTTTTAAAATTAAATGTTTTACAAGTTAGACTAGTTGGTTTATAAAATATATTCTGTATTATTTTTCATGCCGATTTGTGTGTACTCATCATACTTAACTAGAACCAAAATGGTATCTTGGCCATGTTGGATGAAGAGTGCCTGAGGCCAGGGACGGTCACCGATGAGACCTTCTTGGACAAACTGAACACAATCTGCGCTGAACACCAGCACTTTGAAAGTCGTCTTAGCAAGAATTCAAAGTTCCTCACCGACCATAGCCTGCCACACAACTGCTTCCGCATCCAGCACTATGCTGGCAAGGTACCGGTGATACTGCCAAACAATAAGATATTTGTAAAGTGCAGAAAAAGGCAGAGACGAATGTTAATTAATTTAATGAAGTTTGCTCTTTTGTTATTGAATTTGAAGAAACCTATAAAACATGTTTCATCTACTTTTGTACGAAGGTGCTGTATAAAGTTGAAGGCTTTGTCGACAAGAACAATGATCTGCTATACAGAGACTTGTCACAGGCCATGTACAAGGCCAACCACTGCCTCATGAAACAGCTCTTCCCTGAAGGCAATCCTGCCAAAGTCAACCTCAAACGACCACCAACTGCTGGATTCCAGTTCAGAGCATCTGTTGGCACACTGATGAGCAACCTGCAGACAAAGAACCCCAATTACATTCGGTAAAAAAAATAAAATAAATGAACACTGTGCAGTTTTGTTAAAATTACTGTATACTCAGTTGAACAATCACATTTTATACAATTACATTCCTGTAACTTTCTATAACTTGGGTTACCTTTTAAAATTTTCTGCTTTCATGGTTACATACCTTCTGAATCCTGTTTTAGGAAAACAATTATAATTAAAAGCTTAATACAGTTTTTCTTTCTTCTCAGATGCATCAAGCCCAATGACAAGAAGGCATCTCACATCTTCACCGAGGCCTTGGTCTGCCATCAGGTGCGCTACCTGGGTCTGATGGAGAATGTTCGTGTGAGGAGAGCAGGCTACGCCTTTCGTCAGGCCTACGAACCCTGCCTTGAACGCTACAAAATGCTCTGCAAAAAGACTTGGCCACACTGGAAGGGGCCTGCCAGGTAATTGGTGCCACTAGATGATATTTGTTTGAGGCATGAAAAGAGACTTGTTTCTGGCAGATTTTCAAAAACAAATTACATTAAACCTTTTTTTTTTTTTTTGATAACTTTTGAGAAACTGAGCGCAGATATAAAAAAGGCTCCCTGTTGGCTGTAGGTGAAGGATGAAAGATCAGACTACAGTACTCCCAATGGTAATCACTTTTAGAAGCTGCTGCTGTATTTATTTCCCAGGTGTAACTCTGAGGCATTGTTCAATGCACAAGTGATTTTTCAAAGATAAACATTGCTCAAAAGAAAGATCTAATGGTTAACAGTGTTAAATGTCATATGTATGCATACAAATCCTAAAATTGTAGTTTAAGCTAAGTGGAAAAATAAAAACTGTTACAAAATGTCATTAATACTGACTGGTGTACAACTTCAATATTTCATGCATTTACTGGGGGGAGCAAAAACAAAAGTGATTTGGATGTCTATACATTGTTAAAACATCCCTCTAATGTTCTCACTAAAACTGAAGCACCCATGTCATGTAACGCTTCATTGTTCAGCAGAAATGATCTGTATTCCCTTTCTGAACTCCACATGTCGAGACGTTTCATCCTTATCTTTTTGTTCCATATCAGCCAGACGCTGCTGTTTCATCCACCGTGCTAGCCAAATCACTGATTCCTATCTGCCCTGCCAAATGTTGGCATCTAGTTTTTCTGCTGTTTCTGAAGAGCACTTCGTAAGATTTTAGCCTTTGTCTCACATATTTCTAAAACATGCAGTTTTTTTTTAATTATTATTATTATTTTTTTTTTTATCAGTCATTCCAAAACTGTTCGTCCTCAAGGTTCTTTAATCACATTTTTGCAAATCTTAGTGTTTTTTTTTATTTATTATTTTTTTTTTTTTAACAACCACCTGTTAATTGTGCTTAAGGCAGTTTATTTGATTTGTTTGTCTGCAGGGAAGGTGTAGAGGTGCTGTTGACAGACCTGGAGGTTCCAACAGAAGAGTTCTCATATGGCCGCTCAAAGATCTTTATCAGGAACCCAAGAACGGTACAGATAAACTTGATAATGAATACATTCAGCCTACTGACCTAATCTCTTTGTTTTGTTTTGTTTCCCCAACAAGTTTTGACATCTGCTTGGTATTTGACTAGATTAAACTGTTTCATAGTCTAAACGTTAAGTCCTGTGTGCACAACTGGCTTGTTTTCTCACAGCAAGATGTTTGCAAAGCAGGGTGGGCTGCACTCTGAGTCCCTCCATTTCAGCAATTAGCATGCAACCACTACTCTAAAAACACATGGTTTCACTTAAATACATAACATGGGAAATGAGTTGCTCTGTGCTTGCCGGCTCCTCTGCTCCTTAAGCCTGCAGCATTTAAATATGTTCTCTCCCGCCAGCAAAAGACCAAACAAGAGCTTAAAATAACATGATCTCACACTGAGAATTTTTTTTTCTTTTCTAATTGCTTTTGTTATATCTGATCAGCTTATCTCTTTCACAAATCTGCAGCTGCAAAATCACAGAGGAGATCCTGGTTTCCAGATATTATCGTTGCTCATTTAGTGTAGACACACCTAACAACTTGAGGCTCCCACATACTTGGGCATGCTTTACTCTGCAGAGGTCCGCGCGTACCGGATTAGACTCTACGCGGACTCAAAGCGGATACCCACAAGCCATGTCCGTGCAAAGATCAATTTTTATGTGCACATACTCTTGTTGCACAATAAACTGCCTGGCGACGGACTGTTCTGTATGAAACACCAATGTATTAAATTCCTCTTCTTCATCCCTGGTCTGGTTTAATGGCCTTTTTATTTATTTTTTGTCAAGAGGCAAGCGATCGCTTCCTCCCCGTCCAGGGCCAGCGCTCCCTGTTAATGGTGGTACTTTTTATTAATAACACAGAACACTGCTGCCGCTGCTCCTCAGCTGCGACCTGTCAATCAGTGTAGTAGGCTTCTCTGCAAATGACCAATCGGTGACCTTAATTTGTCCTAAAGGTAAACTCCCTTTGCCTGCGGAGCTGGGCTGTAGCCCATAAAGGTGTACGCTCGAATATGAAATCTCAACCATCTGCGTACAGTGTGTGCAGTGTCCACGCGTCTCAGTACGCCAGAGGATGTGGGAGCCTTTAGTGTTTGGACAATTTTATGTCTGAAAACTTGGAACAAGACGAGGTGCCACCAGAAAGATAAAAAAAAAAAAAAAAAAAGAATTGCTGAAATAGTATTTTCTCAGACTGAAGAGTTTGTATTGACTGAAAAGCTGATTATTATCCACCAAGAGAAAAATGGATTTTCAAAATGGACAACCCATTGTATAAGTGTGCTGCTTTGTGCATTAAGTTTTATTCTCTTTGTGTAGCTCTTCTTCTTGGAGGAAAAACGGAAGCAGTGCCTAGAGGACCTTGCGACTCTGATTCAAAAGATCTACAGAGGCTGGAAATGTCACCGTCAGTTTCTTCTGCTGAAAAAGAGCCAGATCGTGGTAGCAGCATGGTACCGCCGATATGCGGTGAGCCAGTTTTTGTATCAAAAGGAGACACGTTTAGGCACAAGTGACTTTTAAGATTTGTTGACTAAATGTTTATTTTTTTCTAACAGCAACAAAAGAAGTACCAGAATATCAAGAACGCTACAACTGTGGTACAGTCCTATGCCAGAGGGTGGCAGGTAGGCAGACATCAGTTGTTGTTTTTTTTTTTTCCCCAATATAAGTGTATTTTATTTTTAAGCTCCTTTCAGAACATCAAATGTCCCATTACAAGATAAAACAAAATAAAATCAAGAAAGTTAAAAATACACAAAATAAACAAATAAGATTGAATCCTGCAGCAGCTGCTAAAACATGATCAGTTGTAAGAATGTGTATAATTAATTTTAGCAGAGTAAGTCATGAATCATGATCAATTCCCCCCCACCCAGGCCCGCAAACTCCTGAGGAAGCTAAAGCACGAGAAGAAATGTGAGGAGGCAGTGACCACGATCGCAGCTTACTGGCATGGCACACAGGTACAGTAAAAGCTGTAGAGTACAAAGAAGGGAAGGGCAGTGTGAGCATCCACCTGGCTTTTCATTAATACTGGAAAAGACTCACTATGGCTGTTAACACTTCTTTTTTAACTTTCGTTGTATCTATCATTACTGCTTTGACATTGCAGTATCTCTAAGCTTTGGATCTTGAAGCCACTTTTTTCCAGGTTTTTTTTGTTGTTTTTGTTTGTTTTTTTCCTCACTTCCCATAATCCTCTTTCTTTTGATGATCACCCAACTGCTTCTCATCTTCTCCCTCTTGCTCTCTTCAACTTTCCCTTAATTTATCCCTCTGCACATCCTCAACTTGTCCTACCTCGCACCCACTACATCCCACCAGGCTCGAACGGAACTAAGACGTCTAAAGCAAGAAGTGCGGAATAAACATGCTGTGACAGTAATTTGGGCATACTGGCAGGGAACCAAGGTATTTCCACCCAGCCGTAGTGTGTTGCTGTCCTGGCTGTCTTGTATCGCTATTCATAAATGTCCCATCCCATTCTAACTATGAATGCCTTGTAGCATAACACCTCTGCTGAGTGAACCTTGCCTAATATGCATTTTGTTTTGACGTTTCTTTTGACATTTCTTTTGTTAAAGCTGTAGATTTGCAAAAGACTTCCAAGCTATTCTGTTTTAGCTATCCTAGTTAAACTTTTGTGGCATTTTTTTTTTTTTTTTAATGTTGTATACTTCTTTAATCAAGTGAGAAGTTCATACTTTAGCAACTGCGTAGTTGCTTATGTAATCATCCCTAGCTCCCTACTTGTAAATAATGCACTTTAACAGACTATACTTAATAGGAACTAAATCGAATGTTGCATCTACACAATAGTACTTTATTGTAACAGTCTTGATAGAACTAGAAATGACGAGAATTGTTCTTCCATTCAAGTTTTGAGTTTTTTTTTTTTTTTTTCTTCATTCACATCATGTGTAGTACATGAGGTGGAACAAAATTGTTTACTCAAGTTACACACACAGATGGCAAAAAGTACAGGTGCTGGTCAAATTAGAAAATAATGAAAAGGTTATTTCAGTAATTCCATTCAAAAGTGAAACTTATATTTTCATTTGTTGCACACTGATATATTTCAAATGTTTCTTTTAACGTTGATGATTATAACTGACAACTATGAAAACTCCAAATTCAGTATCTCAGAAAATTAGAATATTAAGACCAGTAAAAAGGATTTTGAGCATGGACTTTTATTTTTAGAAATGTTAGCCAACTGAAAATTATGAACATGAAAAGTATGAGCATATACAGCACTCAGTACTTAGTTGGGGCTCCTTTTGCCTGGATTACTGCAGCAGTGTGGTGTGGCATGGAGTCTGTCAGTCTGTGGCACTGCTCAGGTGTTGAGAGCCCAGTTTGTTCTGATAGTGGCCTTCAGCTCTTCCGAATTGTTGGGCCTGATGTATCACATCTTCCTCTTAACAATACCCCATAGATTTTCTATGGGGGTTACGGTCAGGAGAGTTTGCTGGAAATTAAGAACAGGGATACCATGGTCCTTAAACCAGGTACTGGTAGCTTTGGCACTGTGTGCAGGTGTCAATTCCTGTTGGGAAAATAAAATCTGCATCTCCATAAAGTTGGTCAGCAGCAGGAAGCATGAAGTGCTCTAAAACATCCTGGTAGACTGCTGCGTTGACCTTTGGCCTCAGAAAACACAGTGGACCAACACCAGCAGATGACATGACGCCTCAAACCATCACTGACTGTGGAAACTTGACACTGGAACTCAAGCAATGTGGATTCTGTGCCCCTCTTCCTACAGACTCTGGGACCTTGATTTCCAAAGAAAATGCAAAATTTACTTTCATCAGAGAACATAACTTTGGACCACTCGGCAGCAGTCCAGTCCTTGTATTGTCTTTAGCTTGGATGAGACCCTTCTGACACTCTTGTTCAAGAGTGGCTTGACACAAGGAATGAGATGGCTAAAACCCATGTCTTGCATATGCCTGTGCGTGGTGGTTCTTAAAACACTGACTTGCAGCTGGAGTCCACTCTTTGTGAATCTCCCCCACATTTTGGAATGGGCTTTGTTTCAGTCTTCTCCAGGGTGTAGTTGTCCCTATCGCTTGTACACTTTTTTTTTATTTTTTTTTTTTATAACCACATCTTTTCTTTTCCTTCACCTCTCTATTAATATTTGGACACGGAACTCTGTGCGCAGCCAGCCTCTTTAGCAATGACCTTTTGTGTCTTGCCCTCCTTGTGCAAGGTGTCAGTGGTCATCTTTTGGACAACTGTCAAGTCAGCAGTCTTCCCCATGATTGTGTAGCCTACAGAACTAGACTGAGAGACCATTTAAATGTCTTTGCAAGTGTTTTGGGTTAATTAGCTGGTTAAAGTTTGGCACCAGGTGTCTTCAATGTTGAATCTTTTCACAATTTTTTAATTGACTGAGATACTGAATTTGGGGTTTTCATTAGTTGTAAGTTATAATCATCAACATTAAAAGAAATAAACATTTGAAATATGTCAGTCTCTGTGTAATGAATGAGTATAATAGACAAGTTTTACTTTTTGAATGGAATTATTGAAATCAATCAACTTTTTCATGATATTCTAAGTTTATGACCAGCACCTGTATACTTTTGTAACTAATCTGTACTTTTGAGATCAATTTATCTTCATAGTACCCTGTAGATAATGGTACGTGCCTACAGCAATATATTGTTTCACATCAGGTCACAGGTACTCTGAACATGGACTCACTGATACCAGAATACTAGCATTAGTACATGTAATACACATATTCCCAGTTTTCTCTATCTGGAAAATGTTATTTCCCAGGTTTTTCCCTGATACTTTTACCTTCTGCATGTTGACTTTCAAAATAAATGAAGTTAAGAAAACAGATCAGCTGGAAAAGCAGTTTATTTTCAGACAGGAGGAGTCTGAGTCCGTCAACGCTTCAGTACAAAAATAGATCCTGGTACGACCATTAGTTATCCTCTGTTATATATTAACTTCTCAATATAAACCAAGTTTACATGTTCGTTTACAAAACAAGCTGTGCCGATCACAGGAATGTTGTCGGTGGTGAAGGAAGAAAAAGCTCAACATGTAACCAGCGTGCTGAGGTTGACATGAATGTTCTTTAAAACAACCAGGATGTGACTTTGTATCAGACAAGGCACTGATGAGCAGCACTTTGGTCCTTCAGAGCAGACAGCTCTGCTCCGCTCACACGTGATTTATTCTAACAAAACTCAGAGAGGTCAAACAAATCATCAAAGTGCAACAGTGTTGCGTCCCTCACCTTCCTCAGAGACAACTTACCCATACGGTAATTTAAATTAAGCTCATACAGGACTGACCTCAGAACACCTGATTAATGTTTGTTAAATAATATTTACATTTTCACGCTGAGGTCCCAACATTCAGACTTCAAGTATATCAGCAGAATGTAAAAGCATGGAGCAGGTTAGAACCCCGCTCGGTTCTAATGTTCAGGCACAGAGCAAACCAGCCGCCACACATTCAGACTGCACATAAACGGATGAGGAGGTTTTGGCTCGTCTCGCGTCTGCACATCCAGCTCACATCAGTCATAAGAAGAAAAGCCCGTTCCACATTAAAACACTGAACGGAACATTTCTGCAGCTGATCCTGGACGCCATGACAGGAAGGTGGTTCAGCACTTTGCCACCTTTCACAAGCGGGGGGAGGAGCCAAATGTTTCAACAAGCTCCTCCCAGCAGGAAGGGGCGGAGCCAAATGTTTCAACAAGCTCCTCCCAGCAGCAAGAAGGGGCGGAGCCAAATGTTTCAACAAGCTCCTCCCAGCAGCAGACATTAGCTGAAGCGTGGGTAAAAAGATCTTTCTCAGCTGAAGTTCACACGTTTCCTTTCAGCTGAAGTTGGTCTTGCGCAGGTGTCTGTTGGGGATTTCGATGGCGCTCACCTGTAAAGGCCATGAGCCGCCCATGATGCCGGCCTGGATGGCCACGCCTGTCACCACAGCCAGGTCGGGGTCTACAGATGTGTTGGGATCCTTCCCAAAGAACTCACTGATCAGCCTCCTGATCCGTGGGATCCTGGTGGACCCCCCCACCAGAACAATCTCATCCACGTCCTCCTTTTCCAGGTGGCCCTCGACCAGCACGGTCTTCACGGGAGCCAGGATCTTCAGGAAGAGGTCCTCGTTGAGCTCCTCGAACAGCTGGCGTGTGACCTGGGTCTGGAAGAGGACTGGAGCGAGGCCTTCAGGGGACTGGGAGTTGCCGTGAAGGTGGAGGGGCACTCTGATCATGGCGCTGGGGTGGAGGGTGAGGTTGAGCTTGGCGGCCTCCACGGCCTGTCGGAGACGGTGGATGTCCTGCTTCAGAGTGGGGGGAACACCGAACTCCTTCCGGACCTGCTGGGTGATGTACTGGAGCAGCCTCTGGCTGAAGTCCTGACCCCCTAGCTTGTTGTTCCCTAAAAGTTCACAAACTCAAGTTAAACACTTAAATTAAGAAACTAGAAACTGCAAACAGTGTAGAGGTGGAACCTAACATGCATTTTTGCTTCTGTTAGCAAAATATCTGATGAGCCAGTGAATGGATTTTGATGGAACTCCTGTGTGAATGTAGGACTGCAGGTCCCCTGGACTGTTTTTGTGTTGAAACCAGCGGAGTCGACAGGGGAGAGGGAGGACTCCAGAACCCATCTAATCACCATCAAACTGGCTGGCCCACTATGTGAGTGTGCTGTTTGTGGGACTCAGTTTGCTGCAGCTCCTCGGACTGAAGAAGTCCTTTGGATGAAGGACGAAACGTTTCAACACAAAGAAAGTGTCCAGAGGACCTGATTTTAACATTGTTGGGTTTTTTACATGGATTATTGAGCATGATCATTTACAGATTGAGCTAAACGTTGGTGTGGTAGTAGCTGAGAGACGACAGCAACACATTCTCCGAGCACCATCACATGAAACTCAGTTACAAGGTCTGACCAACACCTCAGCATCAGATAACCACAGATAAAATGACATGAACTTTTCTTTTACCTGCCATTGCCCTGGTGAGGAACATGCCCCCCTGTTTGTTGAGCAGTGACACGTCCAGCGTCCCTCCCCCGAGGTCCACCACCAGCACGTTGAACACGTCCACCTTGTGCAGGCCGTAGGCCATGGCTGCAGCCGTGGGCTCGTTGATCACTCGCAGGATCTCCAAACCTGCAAGACCAGAACCTGGGAGTCAGTGTGTTGTTGTGAGTGTGTGACTTTTCTGGAGATGAACTCCTGGTTTGAAGGAAGCGGTCAGACCTGCGAGGTTAGCAGCTCTGACGGTGTAGTTCCTCTGCCTCTCGTCAAACTCTGCCGGCACTGAGATGACCGCCTTCTGGATGAGCACGCCCAGGTGACGCTCAGCCATCTTCTTCATCTTCAGCAGCAGCCTGGAGCCGATGAACTCCGGGCTCACGGTGAAGGTGTGGTTGGTGGAGATCACAAACTCTGCGCTGCCATTGTTGTTTATCACCTGGAGGCAGGAGGGGGAGTGGGGAGTAGCACTTTAATGGGGGTAACAAAGAAAAGCAGCTTTTTGTTCAACTTTTAAAGTTACTGACATTCAGTGGCAGAAACATTTGACTGATGTCCAAGATGTCCACTTGTAAAAATAAATCTTTAATTTTAATGTAGGGAGACATAATAAAATAAAACATTATTTATAGGCTGCCACGCCGGATCGGTCGAGGCCCGGGTTAACGACTGCCACTGGTGCTGTTGACAAACAAGGTGTCGGCGGAAATTGTGCTACTGTTAGTCGAAGACCACGAGGAGGAAACGTGTCAGGAGACAGAGGGAGAGGAGGAAAGTGAAGAACGTAGTACTGAGGGTTGCAACTCTAAATGTGGGGACAATGACAGGCAAAGATAGAGAGCTGGCTGACATGATGCAGAGAAGGAAGGTAGATGTTTTATGTGTCCAAGAGACCAAGTGGAAGGGCAGCA
>JAVCKU010000150.1:6185889-6197739 GCA_032273985.1 Hypsolebias coamazonicus | reverse complement strand
GGGGGGGTTCTGGGTTTCAGATTTGGGTTCTGTTTGTTGCATTTATGACTCAATGCAATAAAATAAACAAATTTAAAAGGCAACAGATCATTGTTAACTTTGGTTTATTTACACAATGATTTTAACTGCTGGATGTTTGGCCCCCAAGCTGCTGGCTTTCAGAAACTGTGGCCCCCTGAGCAGTTTTGAATAGCCCTGATGTAGAATAATGACTGACCTCCATTAGGCTGCCTATAGTCGTTCTAGGTAAATTGGTACAGCAGAATTGGACAAGCGAGCTCAGACATTTAAGAGAAAGTTTAAGGGTGAATCTGCTGCAAAGACAACTGTCAAATATAACTATTGGGGACCAGACAGGGTGCTGTAGCACCATTAACACAAAGCTTGGCATTGGAACATGCTCAGCTGTTGCAAAATATATATATATTTTTTTTTGACCGGCATGTTTAATTACTATTTTTTATTCCTCTCTAGTAGTTTACCTGTAACATAATTTTACTCAATAAATCAAGCAAATACAGTACACACCATATCAAAATTGCCAGAATTTTTATTTATTTAGTTTCCATATTTCTAAACTAGTGACGTCACCTTTTGTTGACCTCTTCTCAGTCCCTTCGGCTGTTTCTGTGGTAAACAAGTGGTGGTTGACGGGACCACACGTTTAGCTGACAAATTCTGAATTTTGGGACGCATCCGTGTGGGAAAAGTTGTGCAAAATGTATTAGTTTATGAATTGATTTTAAACAGGATTTCATCACTTAGCAATGAGTACCTTTTTATTTTATTTTTATTTTACTTTCTTTTTGCTGTAAATAAATCCAACTGAATTTATCCATGTTTTTGTCCAGATGCAGAAATACTTCCTTGACCTGAAGCACAACATGCCCTCCATGTCCCCCATTGACAAGAGCTGGCCTCCTCGGCCTTACTTGTTCTTGGAGGGAGTCCACACAGAGCTCAAGAGGATTTTTCATCTCTGGAGGGTTCGTCTCACATTCAGCCAGCTCAGCTTGTTACTTCTTTTAAACTGTCAATGTGACTATTGTCTAATGCACAGTGTGTGGACAGGAGGGAACCTGGATGTAGGCAGCATTTTGGACTTGTCAAGTGTTGAAGCTACATCTTGTCACATATTTATTTATCTGTGGAAAGCATAGGAAACTGTGTTTGGGGGAGGGGGTAGAGACCAACAAAACTGAATTGGAGAGTTTTTTATGCACAAGATTTTCTGTCTGTAGTTTATTTATTTTGACTTGTGTGAACAGTGCAAGAAATACAGGAGCCAGTTCACAGAGGAGAAAAGAGCAGTTTACGAGGAGAAGCTGAAGGCAAGCGAGCTCTTCAAGGATAAAAAGGCTCTCTACCCAAGCAGGTATTTTGGATTAATCCCCTTTTTGTTTCACCCTTTAGATTAAGTGACCTCAAATATTGATCCAATTCTATAGTAGTAGATAGAAATCTCAATCTGCCTGTTTTATGCCTCAGTGTGAGTCAGCCTTTCAAAGGAGACTACCTGGAGATCAACACAAACCCCAAATACCAGAAACTCAACAATGCTGCAGATGAGAAGGTTCTGCTGGCTGATGTGGTCAACAAAATCAACAGGGCCAATGGAAAGGTAAGAAACTGCATATTATATTTTACAGCTCATAAAGCCTTAATAGGTTCAGAACCTGGAGTCTCTTCTCTATGCTCACTTGTTGTAATACTGTAATCCTGTTTTAAGCCAGCTGAATCTTGTGTGCTGGCATGTTTGAAACTGGATGCATTCATGTTAATACTGGTAGCAGACCTTTACAAAAAGCTTTTTTTTTTTTTTTTTTTTTTTTTTTTTTTTTAAATTTAATTTTTTACTTCTAAGCCTGTTTTACTTGATAACTCAAGACTCTTTGGCTTTTCCTGACTTCTAATTTTACGTGATCAAGTTTCAGTGTTTTGACTCTGATTCGTGCGTTTGCAGGGTTCAACTCGAATCCTCCTGCTAACTAAGAAGAGTGTCATATTGGCTGACCAGAAAACGGGGCATGTGAAGGCCAGCGTCCCTCTGGCAGACCTTGCCAGTGTTTCAGCCAGTACACAAACTGACGGCTTCTTTGCTCTGCAACTTAAAGAGGTGAGAATATGACTATTGTGACGCATAGCTGTAATGGAGATAAACATTGTTTTCTCTGTGGGACTGTCTTGAGTTAATATTAAAGCAGTTTGTATATTTTTCAAAGTAAATCAACCAAGTCTAGCATTTATGATAAAATGTATATCGCCTGCTTCTTCTTTTTTTTTTTTTTTTTAAATGCAAGACTTTAATTATCTTATGTGGGGAGCAAATGATGGTTTTAGGTATTTTGGTTATATATTGAAAATATCACTATGTGCAGTCTCATGGAGTAGTGTGAGATGTCTTACAATGTGTTTGTAAAAGAAGTGTAGTCCATTAAATCAAATTTTAGCTCAATCTATTAAGTGGCTGAATGATAGCCATTTTAGCTTTGTCTAATTTTGAATAGCTTTGGCACTAATCTTGGATTGGGCTGACAAGTTAATTAGTTGTAGATGTTAATCAGTGGTTAGCTTTAAAAATTAATACGTTGTAGAGTTATATTAGGTAATTGTTTCCTGAAAGTTTCATTAGTACCTGTTCCTGAGATATTTAAAGTTGGTTCCAACTCAACTAGCTGATAACATTTTAAACAAAGCTCTTGCACGAGCTGTTAGCCTTCACAATATGTGAAGGAGATGTGTCCACTACAACCATGCCAAGTTTCAGGTTAATTTATTTAAAATTCACTGAGTTATATAGCCAAATATTTTTAAGATTTCTTGGTTGTGGCTGCCATCTTGACTTGACTCGTTGACTATATCCAATGATAACTTTCTGAAAGTTTCATTAAAACTTTTTTTCCTTGGCTCAGGAACTATTTTGAGAACGGGCGCAGACACTGAAACATTTTCTCCCCAAGCCTTCTTGCGACAGTGACAGTTTGTCGTAGGTGTTCTGAGAATTTGTAACTTGCTGAACTTGCTGAACTTGTAGAAATGTATTTTTATTCCACCAGGGGTCTACTTCAGCTGTTAAAGGAGACTTCTTGCTCAGCAGTGATCATCTGATTGAAATAATCACCAAACTCCACCGGGTCAGCGCCTCGGTTTCAGAGAAGGAGCCGATCAGCCTCGACATATCGGATGAGTAAGACGATTCCAATTTCATAGTAAAAATTATTTCATCTTCCCTCATGGTGAAGTTTTATGTTTAATGTATTGTGTTCCTTAGGTTTCTGGTGCAGTTTAAACATGACAAAGTGTGCATCAAGTTCATCCAGGGCAGCCCAAAGAACGGCAACAATGCGTCCTGCAAACGTAAAAACAACCGCCTGCTGGAGGTGTCGGTTCCCGTATCGCCCTAATGCTGTCACACTCTCCTCTGCTCCTGCTGATCTTCACACCTTCTCAGTCTGGAGGTGAGACTGAGCACCAAACTCCAACACTCTGGACTCAAAATAATCACCACGTTGGTCCCAACCATGGGCCCAAACGTGCAGTTATTTAGCTTATCAGATTTATTATGATGCCGCTAAAGCTGAGAAAATGTGCCACTTTTTCTGGCAAAGAAAGCCCTAATGTGGGTTGCATGCCATAGAAATTTGGTGTAAAGAGTTGATGCTGGTGCACAAGACTTTCTGTACACCGGTAGTGGTGTCACTAATTATTGCTCTGCCTGTAGTAAATTTAGTTTTCAGAGAAGTTGTCCTAAGAACTTGTTTAGGAGCCTCAAAAGGTCCAGGTTCATCTGCTTTTAAGCAGCTGGCTTAAAATTTGAGATGACTTGTGACAGGATTTGGGCTTAGCCTGTCGTATTTAATTCTCTGACAAACTTGAATGCTGCACTTAGTGTTGCATCTGTAACAAACTGAGGATGAGCTGACAACTGAACTGATTGTACGTTGTATTTTCTGTTTTTCTTATGGATTAAAGCACAGTGGGCAGTTGTGTAAAAGATGGAAGTCAAATGTGGTTAGATTAAATATTTTTCATTCCTATGTGCCAATAAGCAGGTCTCCTCAATATACAAATGGCAATCATCCTTTTTATATTCTGCTTTAAACAAATGCCAAAAATTAAAGCTTTTGAACAGGGAGCATATTAACCTTCAGGCGGTGTTCATTTTTGATTGCACTACACGTGATCCATTCTCCTCTGCTGAGCATTCTTCATGTACGCAGTATATCCAAACTAATTTCATACCATTGAATTGTTGTCTTAAAGCTCAGGATGCTGACAGAGACATGGGTTGCAGGAAAATGCGGTTCTCATATTTTAATCAGTTGCAAGTTTTTCCTCCACTAAAACCTTTGGAAGTGAAAATTTGTGTGCAATATTGTCT
The DNA here is from genome assembly GCA_032273985.1 of Hypsolebias coamazonicus. Classification (NCBI taxonomy): domain Eukaryota; kingdom Metazoa; phylum Chordata; class Actinopteri; order Cyprinodontiformes; family Rivulidae; genus Hypsolebias; species Hypsolebias coamazonicus. The sequence goes on along the minus strand of JAVCKU010000150.1, from coordinate 6,193,358 downwards.
TAGTTATTTTTGTGGCAAAATGGTTGAGAACCATAACGGTAACACTTCCTGTGCCATAAGCTGTATATAGGCTGTAGCCATGACGTTGACTGAGGCTTGATTTACTATTCAAATTTTCATGTTTGTAAAATAAAATGTTAGCTTTTGCCACTGCAGCTTTAATTATCGTACTGCTCGACCCACCTGACCTAAGGGAAATGACCAAATATTAACCGCACATGACTATAGAGCGCTGATCTATCAACATAAGTTCAGAAGTTTGAGCTTTTACTTGTGCTAAAATCAGGTGACGTATTAACACACAAGCCAAATTTGAGTATCTAAAACTAAAGTGCTGTATTTTTGTGCATGTTAAGTAAATTACATTTAAAGATGTCCAGGTAGAGATTTGTACTTCTGGTGACTAAGGGGATTGGGAAAAAAAAAAAAAAAATTGTCAATGTTTGAAATCAGGGCTATCTGTGTATAAATTAAATATTGTTTATGTAACAGCACAGAGAATTTGGTTTTCATGACGACGCTGAATGACCGTTCTGGTGGAGTTTTTTTTTCCGACTGCTCTGTTTTGGTCTAGTTTTTGTCAACATTTTCCTCCTGACTCTCTTCCCTGTTTTGTATTTGACGTATGGGTAGATCTGCGAGGTGACATCTGCAATCTTGTGTGCCTAATGTTAAACTGTGTTGAAAAGACGAAACATGGAAATGTATTTGTAGAAGTCACTGCAACATTTAAAAATATACTTTTTAAATTAAATAAAAATCATCATAAACAGTTGAGTCTGTGGTTACTTTTTTTTTTTTTTTTGGTGCAAGTGTTTGTGAACTTTGCCAATTTTTTATGAGCTATTTGTGCATTAATGACTCTATTAAATGTTGTGAGCCACGTTGCACAGTTAAACACTAATAAACTGCCATTTATCGGCCTCAACAGGAAGGGGGTGTGTTTTGTAGTTACTGGGGCTGGACATCCAAGCCTAATAGTCAAGCAGTTAGCCAGATGTTTTCCATCACATCTGGGGGGAGCTATCCTGGGGTTAAATTCCGCGGCTTTGGAAGAGCTGCTGGCAACAGGTCTCTGGGGAGCAGATCTCTGATTGAACAGAGCGGTAAAAATAGCACACCATTTTGGGCTGCCCAGTACCCGGTTCCCACCACTCTGCAGGCTGGGAAAGGAAGGCGGAGTCCCAGCCTCCCGGTGGGTTTTCTTCAACTCTGTGGGACCACAAAGGAATTGGACAATGCACAGTCACATTTCATGGAGAGCCTGGAGTAAATCTGCAAACACTCATGCAGCTCTGAAACAAACAGTGTGTATGAAGGTGCCGTGCTCAGGACATTCTGTTTTTATTAGAGCATTCAAATCAGTCTAGGGAAATGCGTATAATGTAAATGGATTAACGAAAAATTTTATTTATTTTGACTGGAATTTTTTTTTTTTTTTTTTTTTTAATGAAACATTGTACAGTATTGATACTGACATCAGCTGACATGTAAAAAGACATTGTGAGTGGGCACAAAAATCATGTTCACCACTTAATATTAGTGACGTGAGTTTCTAGCGACATCTTTTGGGTTTTCAGTGATACTACACAGATGCAACTAAACTCTAATTTGGAAAATAAAAACCATGAAGTTTAAATGTGTAATGCACCAAATTATAATTTTCATTGTGTGTGAAAGCCCTGCTGGTTCTGTTACCAATGACTTTAGGTTCTAGATTTAAAAAAAACTCCTTGAAATGCTTATTCTGTGTATTGATCAGGTAAACTGAAGTGTCGGCAATCAGTTGATTTGTTCTGTAGTCGGCGAAAAATCAAACAATTGACAGCTGTTGAGTGAACAGTTGTTCCAGAGCTCAATTTGTTTTTACTCTTTAACACCATCTTTTAAACTTGTTGATGAGAGAAAACTTAGAGAAACGAGATGGAGAATGGGGGCGGCGTACTCAAACTGATGGGCACAGGTATGCAGGACTGTAATAAAATAACTGAGCAACATGTTTTTCTACTGAACTTTCACACACCCATATACTTGTTCTGATTTCTACAATTACTATCTACTTAATTTATATTTAAAATTAATGTATTTGCAAAATAACTGCTTGTTTATCATCCGTCATCTTCTGCTTGTTCCGAAGTTAGATCGCAGGGGCAGCACCTTGAGCAGAGGGGTCTAGACTTCTCTTTCCACAGCCACCTCTTCCAGCTCTGCTGGGAAAACTCCAAGGTGTTCCCAGGCCACCCGAGAGAGTTTCTCCAGTGGATTCTGGGTCTTCCACAGGGTCTCCTCCCAGTCTGATATGCCTGAAGTACCTCCCTAGGGAGGTGCCCTAGAAGCATCCTTATCAGATACCTGAATCACCTCAGCTGTGTCCTCTCAATGTGGAGGAGCAGCGGTTCTACAGAGTATCTCCTAGATAACTGAACTTCTCACCCCATCTCTAAGGTAGAGTTCAGCTACTCTGCAAAAGAAACTCCCTTCTGCCTGTATATGCAATCTTGTTCTTTTGGGCTCTACCCAGACTTCGTGGCCATAGATGAGGGTTGGGATGTAGATCCACCAGCAAACGGAGCTGCACCTTACAACTCTGCTCCTCTACTCCAGCATTGAGTCCACAAGACTGCAGATGCTGCTCCAGTCAATGTCACGCTCTGCTCTTTATCACTCATGAACAAAACCATATACTTGAACTCCTCCACTTGAGGCAGATGTGAAAAGAGCAATCCACCCTTTTCAGACTGATGACAGTGGCCTCAGATTTGAAGTGTTGATCCTCATGGCTTCTTCAGTTGGCTGTGAACCATTCTGGTGAGAACCATTCTGGTGGGACCTGAAGGTCAAAGCACAATGACGCCACCAGGACCACATCATCTGCAAATTGCAGAGATTGAATCTTGAGGCCACTAAACTGGATTCCCTCAACTCCGTGCATGCACCTAGAAATTATAGCCATGAAAGTTATGAACAGAATTGGTGATGATGTGCAGCCCTGGCATAGTTCAACTCCGATCCACTGATGGCGATGCAAACTAAACTCTTGCACCACTTGTATAGGATCTGAACAGCCTGTAGCAACGGGCCTCCAGTTCCATACTTGCATAGCACCCCACAGTGTAACAGTGTACTCAGAGCCAGAGGAAAACAGTCCACAAAACACATGTAGACTGGATGGACAAACTACCATAACCCCTTAAGGATCCTAGTGAGGGTAAAGAGCTGGTCCAGTGTTCCACGGCCAGGAGGAAACCTGCATTGTTCTTCCTGGATCTGAAGATTGGACTTACTTCTCCAGTACCCCTGAATAGACCTTACTAGGGAGGTTAAGGAGAAGGATGCCCCAGTAATTGGAGCACATCCTCCAGTCCCACTTTTGGAAGAGGGGAACCACCACCTCAGTCTGCCAATCCAGTGGCACTACCCCTGATTTCCATGCAATGTTGCAAAGACATGTCAACCAAGACAGCCCCACAACATCCAGAGCCTTAATGAAATCAGGATGGATCTCATCTGCTCTCTGAGCCCTGCTGCTGCAGAGCTTTTTTATCTACCTCAGCGACTTCAGCCACGGTTATGAACAGACCTTGAAGTCCCTGGATTTATCTTCCTCCATGCCAGTGGGATTGAGAAGATCAGATAAGTATTTTTTTCCACCTCCTGATCTCATTTGTTGAGGTCAACAGCACCCTACTTCATTGAGTGAAGGTAAAGCTGATTTCCCCTCCTCAGCACCTGATGGTTTGCCAGAATCACCTCGGAGCTGACAGAGTTTCTATCCAAGGCCTCACCGAACTTCTCCCACTCCTGAGCGTTTGTCTCAGCAACAGCCAAGGCTGCGGACTGTTTGGCCCTACATTACTCTTCCCACCAACCAGCCAATAAAACCCAATCAGATGACTCCTTCAGCCTTAACCCATCATTGTTTCATGAAATGTTGTTCGTCATTTGACTGTCGTCAAAAAGGATCATTTGAACAGTAACAGCAATTTATAATTATCATCGTCAAAATTTATTTTCATTCCTTGCACAAAGAAGAACTTAAAGTCAGGTGATTTATTTTATTTTATTCTCCAGACTTTAGAGACTTATAAAAGCATGCTACCAACACCAACTTGACTCTCTTTCTCTCACTGAACCTCTTTTACTGGAATGGAGTTGTAACGATTGATTATGTACACTAGAGGACAGCCAAATCCAGCTTTTAATATAAACATTAATTATCTTCATCCATTGTTGCAATTTTTTAAACATTTGAGTTGAGCTCAGACTTATACTGACAAGCAAATTGAACAAAAATTAAGAAAATGCATAAATCTTTGTCCAAGATTTTATTTATTTATTTATTTTGTAAAACAATACCAGACTGTTTCCATAACAAATTTAGTTAAAAATAGGAAAGAATAATAAAGTTTAAAAAAATTAATTTAAAAAAAAATGCAAAAATAATCAGGCTACAAATTGTTGAGGTAAAATAAAATTTTCAAGTTCAAGTAAAGTTTGAGTGCTTAAACATACTAGTTGAAGGTACTGGTCTGCACTCATTAACAATAAAACAAAAAATATTGTGTTCAGAACTTGCATCTAAAAGATAAGAGTCCAACAAAGTTCCCCCTAGAATCAAGAACGGGTATTTATGCAACTTCAGCCTTAGGCTACACAAAAAGTGGTGTCCATATGTAGCTAATATAAAACTGTAAACATCCAGTGAACTCAAATGAGAAAAATTTGGTACTGTATACTGGAAATACCAAACACACCTGACTAAAACCATATTCTTAATCAGCAAACAGGGGAAAAACAAACAAACAAAAACACATTGGTGATGAGAATACATTTATTGGTGATTAATGTATCAAAAACAAACATGATTTATACCGTACTGAATGGATCACCTGAGTTTGTGTCAGTGTGAATGCCTACTGACAGGCTTTTATTTAATTATTAGTTTCATCTGTTTAAATCCACAATGAGGTCCAAAATTGAGTGTTTGTGCTTAAAGTCCTTTATATTTTTGTTTTTTAACAGAAGCAATTTGGCTCTAACTTTAATCAACAATCTACTCAGCAAGACTGAAGTGGATTATGAATGATGGTCAAGACTAAAGACCACACAAAATGAGTCTCATTTTTAAAGTCTCAGACAGCCTATAGCTGAGACGTCTGGATTATAGTTTATTCTATGAGGTCATGTATCATAAAACTATGTTAAATCTTAGAATTATATCTGATAATTCTCAATCAGGTCATCTGGACCTGATTGAGAATTATCAGATGTGATACCTGGATTATTGAGCATTAACTTTCTTGTCTTAGAATTATAGTTTGTCTTATGTCTAGATATATAACATAGGTTTTCTAAGTTTTAAACTAACAGCTTCTGAGGGTCTACTTCAACTGAATCATTTATTTATGTATTTGTTTATCTTCCAAGGCAAATCAAAGCAGATCTCAAAAGCAAATAAAAGGTTCACGAAAGGCTGTTCCATGTCCTGGAGATGGATCGATCTCTCTCTCTCCTTGATTCCTGATTACATTGAAAGCTCTGACATGCTGATAAATGTAAAGCTGGCATCTTGCAATATTCTGTATTTACAATAGTTTCTTATGTTACCATTGTGTCCCTGATCACAAGTGGGACAGACTTGACGGACTTGTGCCTCTGGCTGTGTGTCAGGAAGTCTGTAAAGAGAAACAGGGTTTGGTTGAGATTTGATTAATGAGCTCTGTTGGGTGGAGGAGAGTGTGTGTCCTGGCTTGCCGTTATGTCACCAGCACATTCAATGGCTGTATCAATTTGTGGCCATTATCACATCAATAGACAAGAATGAAGGGAGGAGGGGAACTGCAATTCGAGGGTAAAGATTAAGCTTCTGCTGCACCATCTGTGGATAGCTGCACACGATGACGCAGTAACTGATCACACACCATCCATATATCTGACCATCAGCTTTAAAACTATTGAATAATACTATACAAACAAATCTTATGGTGTTATCTCCCATCATGTCATTTACACGTTTAATAAAAACATAAAACGTCAAATGTCTAGTGTACAAAAAGGAAGCAGCAACTCTTTAATACATCCTGAAATGTAGTGTGGCATACACAGTGAAGGTATTTATGCTTTTATTGATGTCATAAATCAATCATCAAAATAAATTGTTCTTCTTTACAAAAAAATCTAAATCTAAATTATTATCAAATGGTAAAGTGAAATCAAATTTATACAGATTGATACCAAATAAATAAAAATATGTAATGAAAATAAGGTGTTGCGTGGACATGGGTACCAGTGACCCCTTTGACCTGGATGGATGGATTGCACTTAACACTTTTCTAAATTATCAAGATAGTCAAATCTCTTTACAACACAACCTTTTTTTTTTTTCATTTTTTTATTCATTTATTCATTTTATAAAACAAAAATACACAACAAACACATGTATTCCATAAAAAAAATATAGACAATATAAAATGAAAGGTGGCAGAAAGAAGAAAAAATCTTATTATATCTGCCCCTTTTCAAAAACAATCAATTCAAACAATAATTATCCATAAGTAACAAAAAAATATGAATAACTCATCTCAATTTATCAATTTAAACACGTTACGTTTTTCATTAAGTACAAGAAAAAAAAGCTTGCTATCTTACAACTTGTCACAAATAGATACTAACAAGGAAACTGCTCTGATGCTGTGGGGATCTATGGTATGTGACTTTGTCTCATTTTATTTAAATCAGTAATTTAGATCTCATTAATGTTGAGAAAACGCATATCTCAGCAGTCATGTGGAACTCCGTGTGCAGGAAATCCCTTGTAACAGAGTTAAATTAACTGTATTGTTTAGAACCTCTGATAGTTGAATCCACTCGTCTTCTACTGAGTTACTGAGCCTTTTCTGTCCTTCATCTTTCACGAATGGTGAGATTTAAAACTGTGATGCTCATTATCGCCTTCTCTTTAGGACTTCATGCTACAAAGGAATATCCTGAATGATATGAGATCTGAAAATCTTTATGGAATGTTACAATGGGTCATCAACATATAGTTGCAATGTTCAGCCTTACAGTAAATTAAACATGTAAAGCAGCTAAGCTGGCATTCTAATGTTAGATGTATACCCAGTTTCCATGGAGACAACAAAACATGTAATGATGCTGTTTAAGATGTTGTGTTACAGTTACTTGTGTGCAATGTCTATTTTGGTTCTTTGAACATGTATTTTTAACATCAAACTTCTAATCTTCAGCAAACAAGAGCAAAGTGAAAGAGTGAAAACAGCGTTTTATGAAAGTGGATTCAAACTCCGGATCTTAATCCCAAAACCACAAACTGTTTCTATCCCACATTAGAGAGTGGTATCATATGGGAAGATGTTTAATGTTAAACACATGATGCTATTGTAATATGGATATTTGTTACCAAGGTGCTGTAAAACTTTGGAACCAACAGCAATGATTTGCTCTGTGGA
>JAVCKU010000150.1:5952087-5964972 GCA_032273985.1 Hypsolebias coamazonicus | reverse complement strand
TTAGGAAAGTAATAACAAGCGTTTCTTGGAAGATAAAGACAATATTTATCTCTTTAACACTAAGCGTTAGATTTTTTTTTAAAACTCCAAGATGACAAAAAAACATATATTTTCACATGAGTTGATTTATTCAGAAAAAGCCTATTTCGGAAGTTAAAACAAACTCGCCCGACATTGCACGACAACGGCCACCATCTTGTTCAGGGCTTGTTACTTGTGTTAAACGGGTCAGACCCCTGCATATATACATGTATGTATGTATGTATGTATGTAGTATGTAGTATGTATGTATGTATGTATGTATGTATGCATGCATGTGTGCATGCATGAATGTATGTATACATGCATGTACAAAGTATGTATGTATGTATGCATGTGTGTATATGTATGTATGTATGCATGCATGCATGAATGAATGTCTGTATACATGTACATGCATGTACAAGTATGTATGTATGTATGTATGTATGCATGCATGCATGCATGAATGAATGTCTGTATACATGCATGTACAAAGTATGTATGTATGTATGTATGTATGCATGCATGCATGAATGAATGTCTGTATACATGCATGTACAAAGTATGTATGTATGTATGTATGCATGCATGCATGAATGAATGTCTGTATACATGCATGTACAAAGTATGTATGTATGCATGCATGAATGAATGTCTGTATACATGCATGTACAAAGTATGTATGTATGCATGCATCTACCGGTATGTATGTTTGTATGCATGCATGCACGAGCCAGGCCCATGCATGCATGCATTTATGGATGCATGCATGCATTTATGTATGTAATGTATGTTTGTGGGGACCATTTCTGAACACATACCTTGACCAACTGCTCTTTTTGAGGACCAAAATCCTGTCCCCATAAGGTTCAAGTGCCGTTGGTGGGTTAGGGTTAGGCTTAGGACTTAGGTTTAGGGTTACTGGTAATGGTTAGGTTTAGGGTAAGGGTCAGGATTAGGCAAATGAAAGAAAATAGAATGGAAGTCAATGCAAAGTCAACAATAGCAAGACAAACCTGTGTGTATATGTATTTCTGTATTTGTGTATGTACTCTGTATTTGTGCATAAGTTCTGGCAGAAATAAGTGTTTATCTCATACAGTATTTTATTACCGACAATATAAACCAAACTTTACTCAAAAAAAAAATGTACATTTTGGATTGTACTGTACCGTATTTATTTATTCAAGGCAATTACATGTAATGGAACTTAATTTATTTTTAAATCCAGAGCATACTCTGGGTGTTAGAAACCAATCATTTTGAAAACCAGTGTATTATTATGGGTTTAAAATGTTGAACTAATTTACTTCCATCCATATGTATATCTGCACCAAAAATTATGGTAAAGTTGTTTAAAACTATTAATATAATTACAACAAACAGACTGCAATTTGTTTTCTCTTTTGAGTTTATTAAAAAGATTTTGTCCACAGTAGTTCAGAATCCGGCACCAACAATAAAAACAAGTTAATCAAAAAATAAGTTCACACCCCCCAAGCATTGAGCATAATGCCGAAATAAAAAAGGGGATAAATAGAAAATATAAACATGTAATCAAAATATATTTCACTTGAAAACATTGCAAATTTTTTCATCAGTTCAACTTTTGGTCAACGATTTTTGAGTTTAACAGATGTACAGGTGTTATAGTTTGATTTTAAAAGAAAACCTTAGTTTGCAGATGATGACCACATATACATGAACTGAAACGAGTACAAAGCAACGACAGCCGAGCAAAATAACATCACATGAAAGCTTAACAGTGCTCATCTTTTATTATAATGAAGTAAAACCACAAAAATGCTGATCGTCATGTTTGTCTGGATCAGTACAACCCAAATAATGAGTTTTAGGTAACAATAAAATACTGTATGGCTTAAGCGTCATTTGAATAACTTTTTTTTTTTTTTTTTTTTTAACGTAGAAATATCCAGGAACCCACAAAATACATTCTACAATTACCTACAAGACTTTTGAATACTAATTAGTCACAATTAATCATCTAAAAATAAAACATACACATTCTTAAAAGGTGGCTGGTGTCATCACAAGAAAACATAAAAAAAATTTCACGAAATTTTTTTTTATTTTGGTTTGAAAAAAATAATTAATATGGAATGTTGTGAAAGTTGCAAAAGTCCCAGTTAATAATAAAATATACAGAGTTGAACTGCATATTGTGTGTGTGTGTGTAACATTGTTTCTTGAAGAGTTCAAAGTGATAAAGCAGCAGAACTTTCATTGTGACAGAAGTGTGTTTAAAAAGTCCAAATAAATTCAGTTTTTATGGTTGAAAAGTTGATCAAACCCAAATAATAATAAAAAAAAGTTGGGCAGATCTTTGGTAAGGCACAAAGTTTGTTGCGGTGAAAACCATCAAAGGCACAAAACTGATAGAAACATTATTTTCTAAAGCACCAGGAGGAGGAAGCTTCCTTCTTGAAATGATGACATGGTCTCACTTCCTTCCTACTTCTTCTCCAACTCTGAGGGACTACGAGCATCAGCTAGCAGCTCCGGACTTAAACACTCAATCGGACAATGGATGTTCTGAAAGAAACAGGAACACAAATATCAGTTGAAGAAGTTTATCTTTTAGGCACTAATATAAAGAAAGTAGGGGTTGAATACAAAGTAGACTAATCGACTAGTAGACGTGTCGATTCTGTGTCATCTCACGGGTTTTTATATTTGAAGCCGACTAGTCACACCCCCCTCCCACTGCTGTTCCCAACCCTATTCCACCCAATCAACGTGTTGGATTAAATAGAATAAAATTAAAAACAGCAGCAGTTTTGCAGCTTGATAATAACTTTGCTTTTCCTTTGACTTATTTGCAGTATGATAAATGGTAGGAGCATAAATATACACCTGATGTTTTGTTGTTCTTTTTTGGTAAATAATAACTGTTTCCCTTTTTTATTTTTTGCAAATATGATATAGCGTCTTGAGTTCCATGTATGTCATCAACTAGTCGAAGTTGACTCGACTTTTATCATGTTCAAGTTGACTTTTAAAAATATATACCGGTAGTCGTTGAATTTGTGGGACTGAGTTTGTTGTGGATCCTCGGACTGATGAAGTCCTTTGGATTAAGGACAAAACTTTTCAATGCAAAGAAACTGTCCAGAGGGCCTGACTTTTAGGAACTTTGTTGGATTTTTTTTTTACCTGGATTATTGAGCATAAACTTTAATGCTTCACCTTTCATGTTTTTTTTGTTTTTTTACTTTTTATTTTTGATTATTTTGCTTTGCAGCTCATCACTTAATAAAACAAAGATTGCAAGTACAAATCCTTACGATGGAATTAAGTCAATGAGGAAAAAAAGGCCAACTCATTATCTTTTCTGCTCCTCTCAACCACATTGACATTTTCAGTTCTGTGATGTGTGATCTTCTTGCTCTTATCAAGGTATGAACTGATGGAGGAGCCTGAAGCCTCACTTGTTCGCGACCCTCACATGAAGATCAGGCAACTTGACAAAAAAGAGGTTTTAATATAATTAATAATGTGTCATGACTTGGGTGGCACACATGTAGTGTTAAATGATCAGGTCTATCTTGATGGCACTGGCAGCCCGTGACTTGGCATAAGCAGTATGTAAGTGAGCGTGCACGGGGCCCAGGGGTACACTTGATTTGTTCATTAACATAATGAGGTAATTTTAAACAGATTGCAGCTGAGACAGATAATAGGCACATCATCAATGTGCCAGACTGACCTTTACTAACAAAGCGTAAAACCGTCTTGCTCCGGCTTGATGTTCGTGTTCTCGGGGCAGGCATGCATTTTTAGCCTTTAGATCTAGTTATGAAGTTTCCAGACATGTCAACGACTTTCATCTCTCTGGAACTTGATACACGCCACAGAAATACAACAAACCAATTAGTGTATCCTTCCCATCGGTCTATTTAAGTGTTGGTCCATTAAATGTTTAGGTTTTGATTTTATCTAAGGTCATATAACTTCAAAAGCTCCAGTAATAGTCTTTAGCATAGCACGTATTTTAAAGGAAGAATTAACACTATGAGGTAAAAACTTAAAAGGCTTGGTTCAAGCTAATCAGTCATTTTTTTATTTATTTTTTTATATTAAAGGGTCAGCATTCTTTGAAGAAATACATAACACCTGCCATCTTTTATGTCAGCGTTTTAAACTACAATATTTTTTTGTTGAAAAATGACAGAGTCAAAACTTGAAGAGAACATTATGGATAATAGTGTGATGTCTCACCAGATTTTGCATGACCTGTTTGTGCTTGGAGTATGTGTTGTGAATTATTGTCAGCTACTACCACACCAAAGTTTATTCCAATGTTGGTAAAATTCAATGGGTTAGAGCAGACGTGGGCAACTTCAGGCCCGAGGTTCAAAAGTGGCCCTTGGATAAACTCCATCAGGCCCAATATCTTTAGTTAAAAATTAAAATAAATAAATAAACTTTAAATAAAGATGGATTTTTTTTTAAAGAAGAAATTTACTAAATGGTAAAGTGCTATGTGTTGTCATCATTGTGTGCTCCCAAACAAAGACAAAATTGGCCCGTTGCATTCAACCCATCGCACCTGGGATACACCCAGGTGGAGCAGTGGGCAGCTATGTAAGCACCCGTGGAGCAATTCTGGATAAGGTGTCCTGCTTATTTATCAATGAAACGTAAGAAATTTTAAATTAAACATCTTGTACAAAACCTTAAAAAAAATTGTCATGCTTCCAGAACTACTGTTGGCAGAACCTTAAAGACTTAAAAACACAAACATGTAAGCTTGTTTTGCATAGTTCCACTAACATGTATAACATTCATTCAACCTTTATTTATACAGGTTAACATAAGTTAATATGCATAATATACTGTCATGAGAGCCAGATTACATAATATATAAAGTATTCCGAAATTATTTTGGAAAGACTTGTTTATGAAACTGCTACAATATGAAAAAGGTTTTTTACATTACCGTACTTGTTGCCGTACACATTGCACTGCTCTATAAGTTGCATCAATCTAAAAATGTCTTATAAAGTGAAAAAAAAAAAAACATGTCGCTTCACCGTTTAAGTCTCTTTTATTATGCATCACCATTGACACGTCATATTTGTTATGCGTCACCGCTGACAACCCGGAAAGGTAGGCTGGTGTTGTGCCAGAAGTCTCTTGACAACCAAATGGCAGCTGCGGGAGCGTGCATGGGAGAACTTTAACAAGATTAACACTTAAAAACAGTTATTTGTTTGTTCAAAAAATATATCAAAAGATGTGTCTCAGTTGAAGTTTTCCTTAATAAATGTACTTGAATGGTCAAATCAGCTGCATTTCTCCTGGGTGTTGTGGTGAAATGCAGTTGATTTGACTTTGCTCCAGGAGTTCCGGAGAGAGGCAAAGGTGACCTGCATGACAAGTCAAGTGTCTCATTAAGGAAACAGAAAAAGATAATATCAACATGTACTAGGAATGGAAAAATCTGGATTAGAGTAAAAGAAGGATCTCAAGCAAAAATTATTCAAGACATAAAGGATCTGGAAAAATTTAAATAATACCTTACACAAAATAATGTATGGTAAAGTAGATAGTCTGATGAACAAATACACTGGTTTATGATATTGCTTGATGATCCGGAATGCAAAATATATAATGTTGATGAAGAGTTAGATGGAAGTAAATTTCCTACTACAAAGGAAAGTAAATATTATAATGAAGAACAATTCAACGATTTTAATGAAGAAGACCAATTCAATGATTTAAACATGACAGACGAAGATCTTTCTATTATTGACCTGAACTGTAGAAGCTTAAATGCAAATATATCTTACATACTAGATCATCTAAAAATTTAAATAGAACTTTTAAAATAATAGCAATATCGGAAACATGGCTTACTGATGAAAATATAAATAATGTATATATTGATGTAAATGAATTGCACTATATGAAAAGAAAAAATAAGAAAGGTGGAGGTGTAGCTCTATTCATAGATAAGGAAACTAAATGTAAGTTAATTAAAGAAATGTCAATTATTGTTGAGAATATGATGAAAATCATCACAATAGAAATAATTAATAAATATGAAAAAATATTATAATAAGCTGTGTTTATCGATTTCCACGCTCAAAAATAGAGATATTTACTGATAAATTTTGGAGTTACTAGTTAACACCAGAAATAAATTTGTTTTTATGTGGTGACTTCAACATTGAAGTTAGATTCAAATAAGATTAATATTGTATATTCATAAATTCAATGTATAGTTTAAATTTACATCCTTTAATATTAAATCCAACAAGAATAACAACTGAAAGTGCTACAATAATTGATAAAATATTTACAAACTCAACAGATGGGAATATGATAAGTGGTATTTTGATGATGGACATCAGTGATCATTTACCAGTTTTTACTATTTTCAAAAAAAAAAGATAACCAAACACCAAACACAATTAAAAGAAAGAATACAATAATAAATACTTCAAAGAAGGCTTTAGATAAATTAAAAGATGATTTAGCCTAACAAAATTGGGAAGAAATATACATTGATGATGTGAACACATCTTATAATAAATTTAGAAGGATTCTTGAAGTTTTGTTTGAAAAAAATTGTGTGCAAAAAAATTACATAAAGAAAAAAACAGTTGATCATCCTTGTATGACCAATGGATTAATGTAAAAAGAAGAATTATCTTTACTCATGTTTCCTGAAAGCCAGAACTGTTGAGGCTGAACAGAAATACAAAAGTATAAAAATAAACTAGTAGGGATTATAAGAAAACATAAGAGGGAATACTATATTCAATTATTACATAAATGTAATGGTGACACGAGGACGACATGGAGAATAATAAATAATGCTACAAGTAAACACAATGGTAATAAGGGACTACTGTATCTCAATATTTTGTGGAAAATAATGTTGAAATTCATGATGATGTGGGAATTGTAAATGATTTTTTAATAATTTTTTTGTAACTGTTGGATCAAATTTGGCAACTTCAGTTCCTAAAGTGGACAAAAATGTTTATTTAATCAGAGGCTGTGCTAAAAGTTTGTTTCTAAATGGAGTTACTAAAGAAGAAGTAATGAAAATAGTTGAAAAATCCACTGATAAAAGGTCTAAGGATTGTCATAATATGGATATGATGGTTGTGAAGGAAATAATTAGTCATGTTATTGAGCCATTTACATATATCTGTAACCTATCATTTTATAATGGAATATTCCCAGACAGTATGAAGATTGCAAAGGTGGTTCCACTTTTCAAAAATGGTGAGAAGTGTTTATTTGATAATTATAGACCAATATCTTTATTGCCACAGTTTTCCAAAATTCTCGAAAAATTGTTTGTGTCCAGATTGGACAAATTTCTTGCTAAAAACGACATCTTAAGTAATAGTCAGTATGGTTTTAGATCTAATAATTCAACATCTTTGGCTCTTATGGAATTGATAGAACATGTTACCACAGCAATAGATAATAAACAATTTTGCATAAGTTTATTTGTGGATTTAAGGAAAGCCTTCGATACCATTGATCACACCATTCTATTAGAAAAATTGGAACAATATGGTATAAGAGGTTTAGCTTTACAGTGGATATCCAGTTATTTGATGGGAAGAAAACAATTTGTACAGATTGACAATGTTAGATCTCATTTGTGTAACAATTCTTGTGGTGTGCCACAAGGTTCGGTGCTTGGACCTAAGTTGTTTATTTTATATATAAATGATTTAATTAAGGTGTCTGATATCCTCAAATGTGTATTATTTGCTGATGATACCACTTTCTTTTGTTCAGGTAGAGACCTAAATCATATGTTTGAATTAATGAAGAAGGAGTTTGTTAAAATACAAACGTGGTTTAAATTAAATAAGTTATCCTTGAATGTTGAAAAAACAAATTATATGATATTCAGTAAAAAAAAAAAAAAGTTTACTGACAATTTTCTTTTTAAAATTGATGATGTCGAAATATGTAGAGTGAATGAAGTAAGATTTCTGGGAGTAATTATTGATGATAAATTATCATGGAAACAACATATTAACCTTGTAAGAACTAAAATATCTAAGTCTATGGCAGTATTATATAAAGTAAGGGAATTACTGAATAACAAAGCTTTGTTGTTACTGTACAATACAATTATTGTTCCACATTTAATTTACTGTGTTAGTGTTTGGGGTACAGCATGTAGAACCTTTACTAAGTCTATTTTTATTTTGCAAAAAAGAGCTGTAAGAATTATTTCAAGAAAACATTATTGTCATCCCTCAAGTATTTTGTTTTATCAACTGAAGTTACTTAAGTTTTATGATTTGGTGGATTACAACATTTTGTTACTTATGTATAAGGCTCAAAATCACATACTACCACCAAACATTCAAGTGTATTTTATAAAAAGGACAAGTTGTTATAATTTAAAGGGACTGGATATTTTTGTAAAACCAAAATATAGAACAGGTTTAAGAGGTATGTCAACCTCAAGTTACGGAATAGGTCTGTGGAATAATTTGGATCATGACACAAAAAAAGAGAAATCATTATTTTTATTTAAGAAAAAGATTAAGAATATTCTGTTGATAAGATACATATAAGTGTTCTTCAATTAACTATAATAGGTAATTGTGACAAATTATGTGTTTTTTATTTTTTATTTTGTATAACTTCTGATTAATGCTTGAATTGATTGTTAGAATTATTATGTTAAGAAGGGGCAGAAATGATAAGATTTCATTCTTCTTCTGCTGCCTTTCATTTTATAAGTATTTTTCTTGTTCTGAAATTGTTTTTGTGTTTTTTATTGAAATGAAATGAATAAACATATAAAATAAAATAAATAAATAAATTTGGCATGATGATGACGCCATACAATTGGACATCTGGACGAGTCGAGATCACAAGGAGCATGGAGGCCTAGGAAGGCCCGTTTCATCCAGGACCCGAAAGTCACATAGATATGATAATGTCCCAGTGCTGAAGAAATATCTGGCAGAGGATGTTATGCTCCTGCAGGGTCATCCTCCAAAGCAGGTTCAGGTGTGTAGTGGTGGCTGATTGGAAACTGCAGATGTGGGAGAGAGTAAATGTGGCTTGCAGAACCAGAACTCCCACATTAAGTTCCACACCCATTTGATTATAGAGCTGCAGGTTTGAGCCCATGGTGTATCATGAATGGTATCTGGTGTAAAACAATTCCCAAATATGCAAGTTTACATAATGTGGAACCCCTGTAGAAGTGAACAACTGAAATATGCAAAAAATTATAGGCAAAACTCATAGTACACCTTTATAGATCATTCTGAATGATTTATTATGACAGGGGCAGCTGTGGCTGAATGGTTAGAGCAGTCGTCCTCCAATGGGAGAGTTGGGGTTTTGACTACATCAGCAGTCACGGGTTGAAGTGTCCCTGAGCATGACAGTGAACACTTTATTGCCTCTGACGTGTGTCCCATCAGTGTATGAATGTGATCTAATGCACTGATTAGTCTCTACAAATTCAGATTAGCTTTGTAGAGACCTAGTGCTGTGTGGAAATGTAAATGAGGGCACAGATTGTTGTGTAAAGCACTTTGGGTATCTTGATAAGATAGAAAGGCGCTATATATACTGTAAGTACAGTCCATTTACAATGATATTCAGACTGTTTTTTTAAAGCAGAAAAATATAATAAAATACTTTTAAAATTAAATTGAATATTGGAAAGAAAAAGTACTGAAGTAAAGACACACACATAAGCAATGTATGATATTTTAATCAAAATGTCTGAACTGAAGGAAAGAAGTGTTGCTGGCAGGTTTGGTTACATCTGTTCAAACAACATTTCTTGCTGTTGCTGCAATCACTACCAACATTCATGACAGTGAGGGAAGAACAGTCCTCTACCCCAAAATCATGGCAGCACTGAAACATATAAAACAAAATCAGTTAATCTGCTCATATAAACATTAAGCAGAAAGTAAATGAGGACTTTTACCACCTTATTCATATCTCACCTGGTACTGGTGCCTTGCACTGATGCAAATCTTCTTTGGGTTGGACATCAGTTAGTTTCTGAGAAATTTTATTTTTTTGAAAGTAGACAGTCAAAACAACCTGTATTCACACTTTTTTTTTTTTTTTAACAAATTTTTAGCACCTAAATAGATTTAACATCAGAATTAATGGCTCCCTTTAAAAAAGAATACAGTTTCTCTTACATGAATTAGGGGGCACACAGCCAGAATGATTAAAAAAGTCGCAACATTTCTCAATTCTTGGACAGTCGTTGTCATAGTCACATGGCTGTAATGGTGCAAAAGATTCAAAGGTTTTCGGGCATTTACCTGAGTAAAAAAAGAAATAAATGCAAAGATTTTTAGAAAAAAAAAATACAAACAAAATGGGAGTTTTGAGAGGAATCAGTTTTTTTTTAATCACCCACTACTGCTTAAGGGATAGGGAAAGGGTTCTCAGGAAGCAGCATACATGGAGGGCCACTTGGGCAGATCCCTGGTTTTAGAGAGGTGGTGGCTTACAAATTATGAGGTTGTCTAGTTTCTAGGTTAGTAAAATGAAACAAACAACAAACAGAAAAGAGGTTAAAAAAACAGCCTTACCAGGTTTGTGATGAAAGTGAGAGGGCACAAAGAAACAAACTGCTATCAGCAGGACAAAAATTGTTGAACGGTGTGTCCTCATGTTGATTTATCACAGTCAAAAATGAGCTTCTGAATCCCTGTTTGGATAAATATCCTTTCAAATAAACTGCAGTCTGAGCAGCAAAGCAGATGCTGGGTACTTGTGTCTACAGAACTTCTTTTCAAAACATATATAGTAGTACTAGACACACCCACATGTTCAATGCTTTTTTTCGGAAACATATTTTAAGTCCATTGGCAGTTAAAAGTTCAAATCATGTTTGACAACTAATTGTGTAAGTGTTGCATTCCTTTCTTCACTGAATGGAAACATTGCATGTTTGCCCTTTTGTTTACTTTCTCAGGTAAGTTTTGAAATGTAGATCATAAAAGATTGCTATATCCATGCAATACAGTATACAAAAAATAGCTTTGTTAACAACCTAAAGTATAATAATTAGTCAGAACTGGACTTAATTTGATTTGTTTCGAACTACAGAGCATTCAAACTGAGTTTTACACCCATACCTCCCAGAAAGTTGATTCCTGATGAGTAGAGCTCACACATAGTTTAAAAGTTAAGTTTTCAAAATTATATATATATTTTTCATTTAATCTTCCTCATCTGTTTCGTTAATTACCCGTAGGCTTAAAGCTGACTAGGTTTGATCATTAGACACACAATGCATGTCAAAATATCAACATTAGCTAAACCATAATATATTAAATTATTTTTGCACAAAAGGTTCTATTTAAAACTTAATACAAACTTAAATTTTATTATTAAAAACAATAAATGCTTTATGGACGCTAGCAGACTCATGCAGTGAGCTTTTCAGCTTCTGTCTGTAAACAAAGTTGTTTAAATTGCATGTGAAAAGTGTCGAAGTGTTGAATCAGTAATTATTCTTTTAAGCTTTTTATACCTAAAGAAACTTATTTTTATATAAAGAAACGTGTGAACTTGTTTTAGTATAAAAAAAAAACCTGTGTAAATTGATGAACCCATGAACAACTGAAAGCTTTTTTCTGTGCAAACACAAGATCTAAGCTAGGATGTCACAACTATTTTCTGTGCAACTATTTTGTTGGTATTTCTTGTTTTGCTAGATTGTGTTATATGAACACCACACTCATACCTTCATAATTATAGGGACCAAACAGCTCGTAGCAATGGGCCCCCAATCCCATATTCACGGTATGGAACATCCCCACAGTGTACCTCGAGGAACACAGTTGAAAGCCTTTTCCAAGTCCACAAAGCACATGTAGACTGGTTGGGCAAACTCCCATGACCTCTCGAGGACCCTAGTGAGGGTAAAGAGTTAATTCAGTGTACCACGGCCAGGAGTGAAACAGAACATTTCTCTCTGCAGTTCTGCTGTTCATTTACACAACACTTGCAGCCCCCACTCCCCACCCCTCTTTGAATCCAGAGGTCAACCCACCTCTCAGAGCAGAGGTTTTCAAGGCGGTTGCCCGCTGTTATGTAAACATCTCCCATAGGTGTTAAAGCGCATGCGCAGTACAGGCGTATATTTCATGCATGGACCGACAGCATATTTCAAACAACAATGGCAGCAGAGCATAACATACTGCTTTTCTGAGCTAAGACTGATTGAATATATTTTGAGTCTCATAGTAAATGTACGCCACAATGTAGCAGCCATGACTAACATCTGTGTTGGGAAGAGATGCCAGTCAGATCCAATTCTAATATTGCTATTTCTTGAATGAGCCTCGAGGTAGGCGGATGTTTTACACATGGCACTGGACTATAGCATACATATAGCAAATGTGCAAAATAATAACAGTTCAACAATAATAAATTGTATTTATGTTAGTGGTAGGAGATATAATGAAGCTATCTGAGCTAAATTAAACTATCTGGACATTATGTAATTCAAGTTATGATTTAAACAATTCAAAGCATATTGCCTTTTATGAAAGTTGAAAATGAAGACAGGGTTTTTATTTACCGGGTATTTATTTATTTAACACCACAAATTGTATGTCACACAACCATCCATCCATCCATTATCTTTTACCCGTTTCTTCCATTTTGGATCACGAGGGTCGCCAGTGCCCATGTCCAGCAATCACTGTGCGAGAGGCAGTGTACTCCATTGACAGGTTGCAAGTCCATCACAGGGCCACATAGAGACAAACAAGACAAACACCCATTCACTCTCTCACTCACACCTAGGGACAATTTAGAGTTACCAATCAGCCTAACATGCATGTTTTTGGTCTGTGG
>JAVCKU010000150.1:5920812-5941083 GCA_032273985.1 Hypsolebias coamazonicus | reverse complement strand
TTAGGGCCCGGGTGTAGAGGTCAGCTTAGGGTCAGGGTGTGGGGTTAAGTGTTAAGTTTAGGGTTTGGGGTCAAGGTCAGGCCTATGGTCAGGGTGTAGCGGCTGGGTTAGGTCCAGGAGTTAAAGCTAGGATGGGGTTTGGGATAAAGGTGCCGACGATGATGGCCAAGAGTTGGGCTTAGGCCTTAGGGCCTATAGGCAAATGGCCAGGGCCAGAAGCAATGAGGGCAAGCTGTCCGCTGTTATTTTTGATTAAGCCTGTTGGGTGCTGTTGTGTCAAGGTTTTGAATCCAGATGCTCTCTGCTCTCTTTCTCTGTGCCACAGTCCACCTAATGTTGGTTGTAGGACTGTGGCCTTCACTGCATTCCAGCCATGTGAGACAAAATGCTGGACTAAAGGAGTCTGCGTCTCTCTCTTTTTGGTTATACAGTATTATATCTGTGTTGAGTGAATCTGGTCAACATGGTATTCCCCGTCTCTCCCACATTTTGTGAACCACATAGATCACATGCAATCAAATAAACACAGTCTTTGGATCTGGGGTTACCTGTTTTTTCTGTCTCAAAAAACCTTTTTGTTCGCTTTATTTTGCACCCATCTTATTTGGCGAAAGAATTCTTGGGAAGCCCTGTTTCTCTTTTTTTTTTTTTTGGGAACAGTTAGAGGTTTGAGTTTAGCATGGACCAAATGGTCCTTCAAATTTTTATTTCTTCTGCAGGCTGCGATGATCTTGTATTATGTAAGTTTCTGACTTTCTTCCTGAAATGTACCAAAGTTTTGTTTAACCTTTCTGACCTACATCTTTTTTTTTTGGCAGGGTTAGGGTTTAAAAACTGCCACTAGGGAGCAGCACTCAACTGTTCAAAAATATATAAAATATATACAGTAATTACTTATTCTAATTTATGTTTTGTTCATGGTTAAGGTTCTTATATTGCCAAAAACATGATGACCAAACGACAGAATGCTGAAAAATAAAAATAAAAATACTATACAGTATATGTCTTACTAAAAGTTCAGGAACAAGATGACTTCACCTGAGTGGTACAGATTTAAGAGCTAATTCATCAAACACTATAAATGTACAGGTATTTGATTTTAACATTTGCTAATGCAATAAATATTTTAAAACAAACCAGTACATACCAAACCTCATTTAAATATCAAACTGGTGGCACTTACGAGTCCTGGCTTTGCCCACGAGCGGTGTGCTTCTCACAGCATTCTGCAGCGCTACAATTTTAATGACATACTCTGTGCCAGGTTTCAGACCTAAAATCAAACAAACAACACACAAGAAAATACTTAAACATTTGTCTTTTATAGTAAAACTAATGATTATTCTCTTTTTTTTTTAAACTCATGAACACTCACCACTGATTGTAGCGTAGCTCTGGCCTGCGTGAGGTCTGGGAGTGGCTTCTCGAGGCAAACCTCCAGCCTCCTCATAGGTGACATAATAACCAGTGACCTTTGGGCTGAGAGAAGGCTCCCACATAAATGAGATGCTGTTAGGATTCAGGGAGGTGAAGCGGATATTGGTGGGTGGGATGACCACTGGTTGAGCTGGAAGAGAAACAAGCAAATCATTACTCCGGAGAATACACTGAATCCATGTTATTTAGAACAACAAGATAAGATAAACAGCAGATATAATCACACTACTCTCGTTCAGAAACATGATACTGAAATACCATTGCAAATTGTGATTTTTGTTTCCCCTACACATCTTCCCTGAGGCTTTTTGTGCATTTAAATTTGCAAAATCTACATTTTTATTGTTTGATAATGAGCTAATTTATCAATAATGTAAATCAATGCAGACTTGGACATTGTTCTTTTCAACTTTCTGTCTACACAGGCAGATAAAGATTGCAGACAGAGCGGTAAGAGAAACAAATACCAATTTACTGAGAGAAGTGAAGCATTAGATGAAGTCTCATTATCATTTTTTTACATGCTCAATTTGACGATGTAGGAAAAATAATGTGTTGTATTCATTTTATGCAATTGTCAAATAAGTTCAAAAGGTGACTCCTGCCTGTTGAATTACTCTTTCACAGTTGCTCTCTTCACTAACTATTCATTTTTTGAATCAATTTAATTTCATGTAATAATTGTTGTTTATAATAGATTTTTACTGCAACAATGGGATTTTACTTCAGGATTAAAAATAATCTAATTTAAATGTAAATTTGATTAAAAAAATTTCATGTTTGAGTCCTTCACACTTCTTAAATCTATCCTTATTGCCACAAGTTACTTTATAGGACCTTACAAATGAGACAGTATATCAATATGGAAACTTTGTATTCCTGTAAATATGTTCAAGTTCAAGTATCTTTATTGTCATTTGCATGACATGTGGTACATGAGGTGGAATGAAACTGTGTACTCAAGGTCCCAGTTACACCCAAAATAGCAAAAATATAAAGTATAAAAAGAACAGTATATAAGGATCTAAGGTATATGCCAAACAAATGCTAAACATCTAAGATATACACTCAACAGCAGCCCAAACATGAATACAGCAGCATAAAGGCAAGAGATCAGAAGTATGGATATATATGGATAAATATGTACCATCCCAGATGAATATACACAAGTAAAGTATGAGTACTCAATACTTCAGTAAAACATGTGATATTACCTGTGGTGGCGGTGAGCGTGAACGGTATGCTGCGTCCACTGCCCTTCAGTGTATAGAGATTGATCTTGTAAGTGGTGCCAGGCTCCAGACCTTATATGCAAATACAGAAAAGTTCATGTTTTTATTGTTATTTTCTTATTTGGCTTTAAGATTTAAAGCACAACAAACAGGTGGTGACTAATTATCTAACTTCTTTTTTGGTATGTTGTATTGTATTGGACCTCTAATAGTTCCCTACCTGTAATAGAGTAAGAGCGCAAGTCGGGGCTGACAGTCTTTTGAATGGGTTTGTAGCTTGGAGAAGAGGAAGTGGGTGTGGCTTCAATAAGGAACCCAGAGATGGTATTGGTTTTTGATCGCCAAGTTAGAGTGATGGAAGAATCCTTAAGATCAGAGATGCGTACACGTCGAGGAGGGCTGATGTCTTTATATTGATGAGCAACAGAAAAAAAGGAATATGAGTAGCAGGAAAGAAGTTATACCAAAACTGTGCATCAAGGTTTATAAAATAAAGACTTACTCTCCAGAGTCGTGACCTCTCCTAGGACTGGTCTGCTGGTCAGAGTGTTCTTCAGTGCGTAAACATAGACTTCATACGTTGTTGCAATCTGATAGAGATAGAAGAAGTTAAGAAGACAAGAAAAACACTGATAAGTTTTGAATTCAAGTGAATTTCATTCATTTACCATGAGTCCTGAGATGTGTGCCTGGGTGGCATCTGGAGCCAGGTTGATCTCTTTGGTTGGTCCACTTGTGTTCTTTGGATTCACCACCACACGGTACCCAGTGAGACTTGTAGGGCCAGTTATTTGATTTTCCTGACCCGGTGCCAACCAGTGCATCAAGAATGAGGTGGGACCAACTAGGGTGAATTTGAGGTTAGAGGGAGGAGAGATAGCTGGAAGAAAAAAAAAAAAAAAAAAAAGAGAATTAGTAAGAAATAGGACGAGACTGTGATACATTTTGCACAGTTTATGTTCTTTGACATATGAAGAGCAGTCATCAGATAAAAATCCCATTTACTGGTACAGAAAAGTGAGGCAACACTGGTTTTGTACCATATTTAACCAACCAAATAACACCGATGTAAAGCTTTAATTACCTGTAACTTGTGTCCCAATCAGTGGTGTACTGGCTGTACCATCGTGCACGGCAATGACCTTAACGGAGTACTCAGTTCCAGGCCGGAGTCCATCAATGACAGCAGAGTCAGCATCTCCTCTCAGAACAATAGGCAGCTCTCTCTCACCCTCCTCTGAACTCGCATACAAGATTCTATAAGATGTTACTGTTCCCTCAGGACTGTCCCACGTGATTCGCAAGGAAGTGGAGTCGATGTCAGAGAAAGAAAGGTCCTTTGGATGATCAACGTCTAAAAAGGCAAGAGGTTTGATTTGTTGCATTTTATCCATCCATCCATCAATTTAGGCAAATTAAACAATCTTTCTGAAGAAATGTCAAACTCTTACTTGTTACAGTGTTCACCAACAGTGGGGCGCTCTCTCCTTCTAGTCCAAGAGTGGACACACTAAAAACGTATTCCGTAGTAGGCAGCAGGCCTGAAAAAGTGAACTCTGTCTGGTCTGGATAAGAGAATGAAAATATATATTTTTTTCCCCAATGTTTAGAAGAAATCAAGCTTCCACACACCGAAAATCAACCTGAACACCATACCTGACTCCACCACTTGAGAGAAAGATTGTCCCTGTCCACTTATGGGGACCCCCGTCACTCTGTAGCCTTTGATTGGACCGTGAGCTGGGCTCCACCTCACTGTGGCGCTGTTGTCGTTCACTTCCGTCACTTCCATTCCCGAAGGCGTGTCCACACCTGGGAAAGGAAAAAGTGGAGATAATAAGTCAAACACAAAGCCAATTAACAAAAACATATTTATGCATCTATTTATTTAAATGTGTACAGCGTTCATATTCATACCTGTCCTATGCATGACGTAGATGGGAATGCTGGATGCAGGGCTGTCTCCTCTGCCAGTCACAGCGTAAACAGTGATGGTGTAGTCAGTGCCAGGCTTCAAATTATCGATTGTAGCAGTGGACTGGGAGCCGGGTACAGTGAACTCCTTAGGGTTACTATGACTTCCTGATTTAAAAAAAAAAAATCTAAATGCACAATTTGTGCTACAAACAAAACAGTATAACAAAACTTAACTATTGATTCCTTAATTTAGGTAAATTTAAGTGATATGATCACCTGACTCTCCATGAGTGATCCTATAGTAGCGCACGGTGACTGGAGGAGGGGCCCAACGAACATTGATACTCGTGGGGGTTGACTCAAGCACTTCCAGGTCAGTAGGAGCATCAGAGACTGTGGGAATTATATGGAGTCGTAGACAACTATAAACACATTAAAACATTTTGGTGATATCAGAATAAAATGTCTCATGCTGTACTTCCTGTTTCCATACTTGTCTTCTGTGTCCCGCTGAGAGGCAGACTCTCCTGCGTCCCGCTCACTGCATAAATGTTGATCAAGTACTCTGTGTCTGGAGTGAGGCCCGTCATAGTGAAGTGGTTCCTTGAAGGGGGCAGCCTCTCATCCTTGGTCCTTCCTCCGCTAACCATCTGATAACGAATGCGGTAACCTGTGATTTTGCTCAGCGGAGGGAGCCAGTGCACGGTGAAGGAGTTGGTTACGATTTCAGAGAAACGAAGGCCAACTGGTGAATCCAGTGCTGAAGACAGAACAGGGGAAAATCCACAGCATTTGAGCAAAACTAAGAGTTTCATTTGATGTTTTAAGACAATAAAAGCTCATTGTACATCATCATCACCTGTTTTCCTGATGCCAACGATAGGTGAGCTCTCTCTCTGCTCATAGACACACACTACGCTCACCAGATACTCGGTGTTGGGCAGCAAGTCTGAAAACAGCAAGGGGAACCAAAACACAAATGTAAATTTCAGTGTGTCTGCATGAATTATTGATGCTGGCAGTAACTTACTCTTTAGCACCACCCTGTTGGTCCTGCTTCCTACACTGGTTTCTGTTAGTTCGTCATCCTCGTCAATTGGCTGATATCTGAATTATATCCAAAGCAACAACATGTAAGTGTTTTAAAACTCCAATATGTTTTCCAAATGACTTCATAAGAAAATAGTGAAATGTCTTTAAAGCTCAACATTGTTTATTCTCTTACCTAATAAGGTAACCAGTGATGTCATTGCTGTCTGGGGTGTGAGGAGGTTCCCATGTGACCTCCATGCTGTCAGGTCCAACTTTACCAAAGCTCAAATCAGTTGGGGCCGGTACAGCTATGTGAGAATGAGATTGGATCAGAATGCATTAAAAAGCCATAAAATAGATCCTAAAAATTGTTTGCCCGAAAAAGATTAGGAAATTTACATTGCTTGTTAAAGTGTCATGAAAAAGAATGAAAGCCAAAGACTTAAATAGTGAATCAATTCCATTTTTTTCCAATTTAAAATACAGTTGTCTGTTTTATTCTATGCCTAAAATGTTACAAAAATAACAAATAAAATGTATTGATGAAAACGTTTCTTTTTTTTATTTTAAACAGACGGTCCGTGTTTACACTAAGACAGAGGTTTTTCTTAAATTGACAATAAAGGCAAGCAATTGAATTTCATTAGCAATTCTTTTGAAGAGCTATTTAGTTTAGTTACAAACAGATTAATTAAATAGCTGTTTGAAAGTCATCTCAAAATACAGTATAACACAAATCTTTTTCCAGTAAGGTACAAAAAAACGTACATGTTTGTTGAGTGAAAACGATTGGTTCGCTCTCGCCGCTTTCCGTGACGGTGGTCACACTGATGTCATAGTCGATGCCTGGCTCCAATCCGTAGACCGTGTAATTACCAGTGGTGGGATTGACCATGTCTTCAAAAATAGGGATGCTCTCGCCAGAAGCAGCCACCATGATCTTGTAACCTGTGACAACTGGGGTGCTGAGCGGTGACCAGCGGAGACTGATACTCGTGTCAGTCACGTTCCCAAAGCTGAGGTCGGTCAGCCGTGGCACCTCTGCACGGGTGGGAGGATGGTTCGGGAGAGAAAGAGTGCAAGGAAGACAAAAAGAGTGTGAATAAGAGCAAAGAAGAGAGAGCCCAAGAAGCTGAGTTATATAAACTACTTCCAACATTTTGACATATGCAGCATATCAAACTGAAGGAAGACTCGATGCAAGCTGATTTATTCTCATTTATATGAATATCCAGTTAGGTTATTCAATAAAATGGTTTCATTCATCTTAATGCACACATGAAAAAATAATCTGGGATGCAAAACAGCTTAGCAGCTGGTATTTAATTAAAACAGAAATAGTATTGTTAAAAAGAATGAATACTATATGTGTTAAGGGTTAAAGCTGACATGGTCATTTAAAATTGCGGCTAATGCAATACACATCAAACCTTTTTTTGTTTTTTTAGAAACTTCTAAAACACACCTGGGGTGATGACAGTTGAAACAGGAGTGCTTTCCATGTCATCCTTCACTGTGACAACACTGACATTGTACTCCACACCTGGACTGAGGTTTTCCAGGGTGCAGGAATTCTGCCCAGCATCTACGAACTCCTCCAAGCTGTTCCCTTGTTGCCCTTTGGTGGGAATGCACGTCACTTTGTAGCCTGTGATGTCTTCAAGAGACAGGGGTTTAGGAGAGGCATTTAGCAATGTTAGATTTTGCTCATGCTTGATGGGATGGATTGTTTGAATTTCATGCACAGCGTTTTTAGTGCATACCTGGTGTACCGGCTCCATTCCACTGAACTACAAGCTCACCGGTGCTCGGGTTGGACTCCAAGTTTAGATCAGTAGGAGGGGACAGTGCTGGAGTTGGGAGGAAAAAGATTTTGTTGAGGGAAAAAAATAAAAAAAAATGATGATAAGTCACATATTAATGGTTTTATTCGATACATACGTGTGACTACATGTCGAGTGATTGGGGTTCCTTGTTCTTGGCCATTGAAAACTGGCTGGACACTGTAGGTGTACTCTACTCCCGGAGTCAGACCGGAAATGTAAATACTTCCAGATTCGGAGACAACATCTCTTACAGCTTCCCCACCCTGACTGGGCTGGACTGTCAGCTGCAAGACAAATGTAGTTACAGTCAGAAGGAGGAAAAGTCATAGGATGGGAGTATGGGAGGTACAGGTCAGAGGCCTGTGCTTTCCCAAGAACACTGAAGCCAAATGAACGTTCTCATCTCTGGAGAGACGTGTTCTGACCAATCAGATGCATCTCTCAGGCCTTGAGAACTCCAACTGGGCCACTTTAAAGATAACTCACTGAACAACTAATTACTAGAATATGCCTTTCATAAAGAATGGAAGAAAATGAGTGAATTTAAGATTATCACAAAATCCAGAAGCTCCATTGTCAAAAAACAATGTAACACGTGATTCAAATAGAAATATAATCAAAGATTTGCATGCATCAGCGCTGAACACACCTTGTATCCAATATAGGGAACAGGAGTCCAGGAGATTATTATGGAGGTATCAGTCACATCTGTGTTGAACTGAGGAGCATTACCCATTGATGGTTCTAAAAAACACAATCAAGTTATATTCCTATGAAATTTAGTTTACTACACAGGAAAACACGACCTAGCCTGCATGGCATAAGGTTGTTTGCATGCCCACAATCATATCTTTATTCATTCAACTATTTAAAGCATTACAATTAATAGAATACCTTTTAATTCACTTCCTATCTGATTTGGTTATCCCAACGTTAAGCAGCCCATGTTAGGCCAATGCAAAATTATCAATGATTTTTTTGTTTTTAGGTTTTTATTAATGTTTATACACTCACCTGTGGTGAACACAGCAGTCTCTCCTTCACTCACTGTATTGCCTTGCTCTGAGTGCAGTGTGACTGTATAATCTGTATCAGGCTCCAAGTTCAGGAGAGTGTATTGGGTGAGGTGTGCAGGCAGGTGCAGTTGTTTGGGGTTTGAGCCGTCTACGTTAAGGAAGAGGCGATAGCCTGTAATTTTGGCACGGGGTGCAAACCACTGCACTACCACACTGTCTTCAGTCACATCGGTAAAATGGATGTCTGTGGGGGCATCTGGCTCTAAAGAAAAAAATATATATATATTAGATTTAGAACAATGGAATTGCATTTTGGAGAATATTTTCTTTTGGAAAACATTCTATACCATTTGCTTTGTACAAGTTGTGTCTGTTTTTAAATAAATATTGATAATAGACATATCTGTAAAGATTCAAGCTCTTAAATGTTTATATTCTCATCAGTCATGCAATATCAGTCATATTTTCGGTTTTTCTTTAATTATACATGACTTTAGCTGAAGCCAAAGCAAAACAGAAAAGTCTACAACATCGTGCACCACTTTTCACTAACCGCCAATGGTAGATTTTGTCAAGAATATACAAAGAATCTTCCAAATCTGAAAGCTGTTTTTAAATGAGGCCATTTATTATACTTACTTGTAGTTTGCTCTCCAATAAGAGGTAAACTCTCTTTTCCATTGTTAATGCTGTATACACTAAAGCGGTACAGCGTGCCAGGCTGCAAGTGTGTCACATCGATATATGAGTTCTGATCAACAGGCAGAGTCATCTCATTTTGTGGAGACCCAGACTCATCAACAGAAGCCACCGTGACCCGGTAACCTGAGATGCCACCAGCAGGGTTGGACCAGGTCAAAACAATTTTCTTGTCAGACACTTCAAAGAACTGGAGGTCAGTTGGGGAAGCCACTTCATCTGTGGAAAGGGAGACGAAAACAGAAATGTGGTCTACATTTTACTCATTGTTTGTGCAAGTAATCCCCACTGCGATACAAGATCTATGTCAACATTTAGCCACATTATTAAAAAAAAACTAGGCTACACGGAGAATAAACTGATTACTTTTTTTTTTTTTTTAAACAGTGATGGATTGTGATTGATTTAATGGTCAAAAGTAAAATGCTTCCTCCAGGTCAGAGGTGAGTCTCTACCCTAAGGGAAGAAAAATGCTATGGCATGTTTCCCTGAATTAATTTGTATTATTTAAAAAAAAAAAATGGGTGAACATTTAAGATCATCAGATGTGCATAAGCCAAAGTTGAAGTAGTGCATTTGTCTGTCCAAAGATGAGATCATAGTCTGTTAACTAGGTCATGCAAATTCAATCCATCTTCCAAACTGTACAAGCAAGCATTTACAAAGCTCCTGAGCATCTGGCCCAAACAAATGTTCAACTTGGCAGACAAAGAATAAAAACTCAACAGCTGTGAACTCACTGACTTTGCAGTGGAAAAGTATTCCTATTTTTTTACAATACTGTAAACATTGAAAAATAAACAACTTAAATGACACTCTGACTTGCAAATTATTATTATTATTATTATTATTATTATTATTATTATTATTATTATTATTATTAATATTATTACTATTAGACCTTTATTCATACAGGTTAGTTCCAATTGAATAATAAAAATAATAATGCATTTTATTTGTTAGCGCCTTTCTAGAAACCCAAGGACACTTCACAACATTAAAAAACACAAAATAAAACAATACAAAAAGGCTATAAAACACTAAACCAAGAAGAAAATAACAAGATATTAAAGTGAGAAGGCTAACTTGAACAGGTGAGTTTTGAGTAGTGATTTGAAGGTCAGAAGGGAGTTAGTTTTACGGATGTCCAGGGGAAGGGTGTTCCTGTGTTGGGGAGCAGAGTGAGAAAAGGCTCTGTGTCCCATGGAGCTGAGGCAGACAAGAGGCACGTTGAGGTGGATGGAAGAGGAAGAACGAAGCGAGCGTGAATGGGTGATAATGTGCAGGCGATCAGACAGATAGGGAGGGACGAGGTTATGGATGGTCTTGAATGTGTACAACAGGATTTTAAATTGAATTCTGAATGTGACTGGAAGCCAGATAAGATGCTGTAAAACTGGGGTGAGGTAGTGAAATGAGGGGGTTTTGGTAACCATGCGGGCAGCTGAATGTTGAGCCATTTGAAGCTTACGGAGTAATTTGTGCAGCAGACCAAAGAGGAGAGAGTTGCAGTAATCAATTCAAGAAATGACCAAACTATGGACCAGGATGGACGCAGAGTGCAGGGAGAGGGATGAACGGAGATGGTTGATGTTTCGAAGGTGGAAATATGCAGATAGGCAATGTTATTGATGTGAGAGTGAAAAGAGAGAGTGCTGTCAAGAACAACACCCAGACTCTTGGTGAGGGGAGGGAGAAACCAAGGAGCTGTCAATGGTGCGGGAAAAACTGTTGGATTTAGTGCCGCTGAGTAGATTCTCTGTTTATCACTGTTTAATTTAAGGAAGTTAGATGTAAACCAGGATTTAATCTCAGCTAAGCAGGAAATGAGGGAGGAAGGAGAAAGTGAAGAAGTAGGTGCAGTA
Organism: Hypsolebias coamazonicus; assembly: GCA_032273985.1. Lineage (NCBI taxonomy): Eukaryota > Metazoa > Chordata > Actinopteri > Cyprinodontiformes > Rivulidae > Hypsolebias > Hypsolebias coamazonicus. Next base: position 5,930,059 of record JAVCKU010000150.1, on the reverse strand, counting down.
GCTAAGAAGAGCTGGGTGTCGTCGGCAAAACAATGGAAGTGAGCGTTAAATTTAAAGAAGATATTGCCAAGGGGGGAGAAGGTAGATGATGAAAAGAAGGGGCCCCAGGACAGAGCTTTGGGGCACACATGAAGTCACGGGGGAGGAGTGCGATCTGAATGATTTAAGTTGGATGAACTGAGTGCAGCCAGAGAGATATGACTGAAACCAAGCGAGGGGTGTATGGGTGATGCCAATGGATGGAAGTCTGCAGAGAAGGACTCATTTACAAGAGCTCAAATAGGTTTAAGAAGGCTCATTTTGAATGTGTCATCTTTTTTTTTTCTTGACCTTGTTTTATTTGACCCACAGCTGTAAAAAACTCACATGCAAGCACAGAAGTTTAGTCATTTCAACCACTTTGTTTAATGATAATGCTGCTTATGGTGGCATACAGTGCTTATACGTATACCTGGAATGGGATGTCCGGTGGTGTTGACTTGTACAAAGATTGGTTCACTCTCCAGGTTCTCTTCCACAGCAAAGATGCTAATGTTGTAGGACATCCCAGGAAGAAGGTCGCTTAGAGTCACAGAAGTTGCCGTATTGGGGAGAGTCAGTTCCATACTTTCACCCTCCTCTGAAGGAGCATAGACAACACGGTATCCTGGACAAAAAGGGAAAAATATGGACTGAGCACAAAACAGAAGACGTAGTAAACTAGAGCTGTAACTGATCGAGATGGTTCTATCATACCAGTGATGGGAGCAAGTGGTCTGTCCCAGCTGATGAGAATAGAGGTATCTCCAACCTCCTCCACTTCATGCTCCTTGGGAGCATCGGGTGCTGTTGAAGAAATGAGGTGTAAGCATGGAAAATAAAAAGTTTCAGCCAAAAGCTAACAGATTGAGGCTCTCAATGTACAAAGTAGTTACAATATTTTAGGGCCTTGAAGATGAAACCAAAAACTGCTTGATAGGGAACAATAAGTATAAAATAAGAACATGTGAATGTATTAGTCTTCTCTGTGTTCATTCGTACTCATCTGCTCACTCAACGTATTGCTTTTGTACCACTAGGGTTTAGTGTATTTTTAGTTTAACGTTGTTCTTAGTTCATATCTTAGATTTTATTACTGTTTTTCTTTTACAATTTATACTTTTGTTGGATGCAACTGGGACGCTATGTACACAGTTTTGTTCCACCACATGTACCACATGTGGTGTGTATGTCAAATAAAGAAACTTTGACTTTTCTTACCGGTTGTTTGTGAAGTAGTGAGAATTAAGTTGTCTCCTTCTCCGTCTGTAACCTCATAGACATTCACTGTGTACTTCCTTCCTGGCAGAAGCTCATTAATGTTCACTGAGGTAGTTGTACGAGGTAAATCTAAGAGAAGGAAAATAATTGCATGGCAACAGATTGGAAAATATAGTACTGCTGACAACTCGGCACAAAACAAACTGCACATGGACTTAACTGCACTTACCTAAAACGATGGGCTCTCTAGGTCCCTGTCCTTGCTCAATGAGCTCATACTCTACTCTGAAACCAGAAATGGTGTCGGAGGCAGAAACCCAGGAAATGACAAAGCTGTTGGAAGTGATTTCTGTCACAGATTCTGAGATGTCAATCATAGGTGGAGGTGGGGTGATCTCGCCATGTGACGTAGCCACTACAAAGGGGGGAAAAAGATGGCAATGCATTTTTTTTTTATCAAAAGAATGAGATTTTGCAAGGTTCAAGAATTTTTCCAGACCCAGGACTTCGGTATCGTTTCATATTTTGCACAACAGATTCAGTTAAATACAAACAGGAAAAACAGAGACCGTGTAGCATAGAACGTCGCAACTGTATCCAAATAAAAGTGAAGAACCAGCAAAACATTTGAGCAACTCAACCGAAACTGAGATCAACTCACATGATCCATACGTTGTAGTGAAGTCGAAGCTTGTGGTCTCTTTTTGTCCGAACCGAAGCACACTAATGAGCTGGCCTTCATATGTTATCCCAGGTCTCAGACCGGAGATGGTGTAGGAGTTAAGATGGCCAGGGATGTTCACCTCCATCCATGGGTTTAGTGTATCTTTCTAAGGTAGAATGCAAATTATTTTCCTATTTAGTTTCCGAATATTGTATAGATCGCTTAAAAAAAACCTGATCTGACGGACTAATGGAGCTCTTCTCCAGATTTGTTTGGGCTATCAGAACTCACCACTCTCCATTTGAGGATGTATTGGGTTATGTGAGTAGACGACGGGGTGTTCCACTGAATGGGATGGGTGTTTTGCTGGCCTCCGGCTTCTGTTATAACCACATGAACAGGACGATAACCACCTGTGAGATTAAGAGTGCACAGACAAGTGTCAGGAGAACCCCTCATATACAAATCCCATTTGTGATAAATATAATAAAGTTCAAGATGCCTGATGAATGATGAATAGCAAATCTCAATCATGTTATGCAGTGTGCAGCTGTGTTTTCCTGATCAGAACGCAGGGAGAGTGGGAAAACCTAACAGGTTTCTGTGAGATTCCAGCACAGATTTCCATTCCTAGATGGGAGAAAACTTCTGCATGTCTTGTTCTTCTTCACCAAGCATTGAAATGTATTTAAAAAAGCAGTTTAAATGTGGATTTATGTATAACAGATCAGATGCAGAGGGGAAAAAAAAGTTACATTTTATAAGTCCTTCAGGAGCAAAATACATATTCTTATATCAAATCTCAGTTATGGAAGTAATCCAGCAACTTTTATCTCACTCTTCCTGGCTTTTATTACTGGATTCAAACAGATGTTGAGGAATGTCAGAGCGGAAAGCATGGGTGGGGGTGGGGGAAATATCTAAACATCTTACTGTCTATGTAATTCTGCAACACTAGGGAACACATAAATATGTCGGAAAAAATAAAGTGTTGCGCAATCAAGTTACAATCAGGATAAGTGTGAGAAAACAAAAATAATGGTATTGAACTTGACATGGATGTTTTCTTGCCTTCATTGCCTAATTTAAATCCCCAGTTCCCATTAAACTGTGGTAAACAACAGTTAACAGTTTTTTTTTCCCATTCAGAAGAGTTTGCAGAAAACCCTAAGCTCAATAAATAGATGTGGGGTGTGCAATAGAAAATATGCACAAGCCTATGGGTTTAAAAAGCTTAATAGGTTAGCAAGTATAAGACATTAGATGTGAGATGAAGACTCATTTCAAATATTCTGGTATTTGTAATGTTGTTAAGCTATTCCAAAAAAATTCAAGTCCTCTTTAATGCAAACAGAAGTCATGTGGTGACCAGACATGCTGATAAAAACCAATAGCTTTTATAAAGAACTGAGGTTTTCTAACCATTTATTCAAATAGCAGACCTGTAATCAAAGTTTCTGAGCAAGTGGCTCGGTTAACCAGAAGCTGCAAGCAAATGCAAAAACCTCAAAAACAATCTGGGACCAATTACTGCCTATTACAGGCCCACAGGCCACTGGTGAGGGTAAGGGTTATGGAGAATCATATGGGGGACAGACATGAAAACAGATGCACACTTGCAGCGTGGAGCTACATCTTAAGGCACACGATTTCCCAGCGTTACTCACATGCATCTGTGTAATGCACAAGCATTCACGCATGCACACCATCAACCTGTACTTCTTTTTCTTAAATGGATGTTGTGTCTATGTTTGCTTTCAGACAGACACACAACTCGGTGGTGATAAGAAGCACAGACTAAAAGGAGGTAATAACATGAATCACTCTAACAATAAAAATGACCCAAAAGATTAAACACCACAAGCAGAGATATGCACAGATAACAGACAAGAAAGCATTTTTTAAAAGATTTTATCAATGTTTTGGCTCAATTAGAGGCTTGTGAAAACTTGCTTAGAAAAATAAAAATAAAAACTCTTAAACTTTGGTTTTCTTGTCAGCCTTTTATGGTGCTTTACAGAGTTAGCCAACTGACTTAAGGTCTGGAAACCTTGCTGCCCTAAATCTAAGTATGCTGTATTTTATAAAGCAGAGCACGCCACACACACATACACACATGCACATGCATACACACACACAGCAAGTTCACAGATGGTTGCTATTACGGCCACTTACAACAGAGTAGTGCCCTACATTTTGCATCTTCCGTCAACCTGCTTCAGCAAACACTATCAGTTGAAATGTTCCACTTTTCGCAACCTGGATCTGGTTCTTGCACAACTTTACAGACCCACTTATATTTGTCACATTTATTTATGGTGTTGGAAATTCTATCCCTGAAAATCCCAGATCTATACCACAAAAGCTCATCATTCATGAAAGGCATGAACAAAATAACATTTTTCTCTTCAGGAATAACACACAAATCAACCTTGGGAAGCTGGAAATGGTAGAAACTTTAGGCTAAATTTAAAAAGTAAGTAATCTTTGCAGTGATGCGATTTAGTCAAGAAAATGAGGTAATGTGAGCGGCCGTATAACTTTGTTCTGAAGGCTGGCTACAAACTACAAAATCTGAAACATGAGCTTCATCTTTGATTGCTGACATTCACAAATCTAAACTGCAGACGTTCTCGAGCTTTTTAGGTAATAGGTGTGTCTGATTTTTTTCTCATACCAAGTCATTAAATGTGGCGTTTAGTGCAGCTGTGACAACACAGATGAACCACATGCTGACAGGAACAAAGGCTCTAAGTGGGGGGTTGAGCTTGTAAAATGAGGAAATCGCACCAACTTTCATTCAAAGGCCTCATTTTCAGTGATTTGCAGACATTTTTCAGAGTTGGAGCACAGTTTGTGAAGTTCAGTAAAAAGAAAACACAAGGACGGACTGAACGGTGGGTATAAAAAATTTAGGTGAGCTTGCGATCATATTTGTGCAACGACTCACCATGTCCCAACACCCCAACATGCAACTACTGGGTATACATTTTTTTATTTGGCTTAAACTGTTTTCATGCATGAAGACCAAACACGCTCAGGAGAAAAAGTGGACTATAAAAACTCCACTTTTTTTTGCAGTTGCACTTCGTGCATGTAATTCACAGCAGGAGCGTTTTCTGGAAATTTAAACCAGAAGATGGACACACAAGACAGGATGGAGTGAGAAAGGTATAGTATAAAAATTAGTGTGTTTGCTTTTGTGTCGTACTTCAAATCTTTTGGATATTTAACTAGGAGGGGTTAGTAGAAATTATCTTCAAAATTTCTGGGTCCGAAGCTACAGATGTTTGAAAATATAAGATAAGCTCTATCTTATCTTATATTTGCATTCCCTCATGCCTCAAGCCCAAACAGAATGTTTGAAATGTACAATATCATCTAATAGATTATTTAAAATATAAACATCTTACCTGGGTATGACCGCTGGGGCTGACATTTATGCTCTCCAATACCGTTGCCCAAGCAGTAGCACTTGTATGGGATTCCATGCAGGACTTGTTCCCAAGACTCCCCAATCTGATAGAAAACCTTCGTCTGTGGGTCCTCGCACTGGTCTGAATTTGTGAACATTCAACAAAATATTAGAGACATTCAACTATAAATGTGATGCATGAAATATGATTTGCTACGATATTTGTTGTGTTTGTGGAACTAAATAAATAAACAAACACGTCATGTTGTTTAAATTAAAATCAAGCACACAACTGCATACATTATGTCAGTTTACCTATAAAGGCACAGTCTGGTTATTTTTTAAATGATGTTCTGTCTAGTTATTAATAGTTAGTACTTTCTCGTAAAGAAAAAAGCAGAAGTCTTTGTCCAGGCTAATTTAATGGGTAGTCAAACTTTTAAAACACCTCTTTAACAAAAAAAAAAAAAAAAAAAAAAAACGTGGTGTGAAAGAATGCAACATTAGCAAATATTAAAGCTTGGCTCTTTCAAATGACATCATTTGTTTGTCGCTGTTTCCTCAAATGAACAACACCAGTGTCACTACAGTAATGAGAGTGTGCTGACCTTATTGCTCATCAAAAAGTGTTTGAATATTATCTAGTAGTATATTATCTAGTATTATTTTTTTACTCTGTACATGACTTGTGCAGTCCTGTTTTTTTTTTTTTTTTTTTTCTTTTTATCTTTAAACTACAATAGTTTTAGATTTAAGAACAGGCTAATGGTATGTTCATGGTACCCAACATGAATAAATATCCTTATATATCACGTTTGTACTGTGCATAATGAATATATGATGATTTTATTGATATTACCCCAGTAAATTAGATAAGGTACCATATTTGCCAGCATACAAGTAACACTTTTTTTACATAAATTTGCAAGTCTGGCGACTTATACACCGAAGCGACTAATATATGTTTGTTCCCCATATTTATAAACAATTTTTGGCTGAGATCTGACAATTTTATTCATTCTGACATGGAAAATATTGAATACGACCATTTTCAGCCACGAGAGGACCATCGGCTAATATGGCAAGCCAAGAATTTCATTAATAGGTAAAAGTGGCTATTAATGAGACACTTGGCTTGCCATACCAAGCCATCTTCATCTTACTCCAGAACTCCTGGAGCAAATGTCAAATCAGCTGCATTTCGCCATGCCACCCAGGTGAAATGCAGCTGATTTGACCATTAAAATGCATTTATTAAGGAAAAGTTCAACTGAGACACACCTTTGCTATAATGTTGAGCAAACAAATTGTTTTAGGTGGTTATCTCGTTAAATTTAGAATAAATGCACAGCGAGTCCTCCCTCTATGCGCTCCAGCAGCCGCAAATCAATTTTTGAAATGCAGCTGATTTGACCAATATAATGCATTTATTAAGGAAAAGTTCAACTGAGACACAGCTTTGCTATAGTTTCAAGCAAACAAATAATTGTTTTTAAGTGTTCATCTTGTTAAATTCTTGTTGAAGTCCTCCTGTGCACTCTCCTGCGGCCACCATTTGGCAGCCATTCAATTTTTGGCACACCAGCCAACGTTTCCGCGTGGTCAGCGGTGACACATAATAGATGTGACATATACGGCGAAGCAACATATTCATGTTTTTTCCCACTTTATTACACATATTTGTACTGATGCGACTTATACGGTGTGACGTGCACGGCGACAAGTATGCTAGTGTAAGTGAACAACTCAAAATATGCAATGTTATTTTCCCTAACACCCCAGTGCTTCTTGCTACTTTTGGTGTCACATACTTTATGTAGGATTTTCAGCAGAGCTTATGGTCCAAAATTACACCCAAGAATCTGTTTGCATACACTTTTTCTACATTAATTTGATTTATGGTTACATTCACATTTGTAGTTGTTTGACGATTAACAAAGAGCATTCATTTGGTATTAATTTTAGTTTATATAAGTCAAACCGTAATTTAGGATTAACCATTTCTGTTGTAACTAACTTCAAAAGGACAGTGAAGTTCAAACAGTTCAACCAATAAACAGCACAAAGTAGAAATCTGTAAGAATTTGAAGAATCTGTAAAAGTCTGTGACGTGATAAACCCACCTATTGGGTCACAATTCCATCGACCGCGGCCCAGTCCGAAGCAGGTGCAGTTCATGATATATCCCAGTTCGTGTTTCTTAGTGAAGGTCTGGTTAGCCTCATAGGTCACACCGTCCACGAGACAACGATCTATCACAGAAACTGACACACAAACATAAAACATGAGCAGACACAAATTACCAACAGGTTTCTAATTAGATTACTCAATAATGGTGCAGCTAAGGTCAAACAAAGGCTCACTTGATGTTTTGGGAGGTGAGCCATTCTATCAAACATGACCTTTAATGCTTATCAAACTTTAATTTTAGTGAGTAATCATAATATTACAAATCTAGTCTGTTGCTGACATACCTTGAAGCTGTGAGTGAGCAACACAGTTCCATTCTCCTCGTCCATTACCTACGCAGGTACACCGCATCATTTCACCCAAAACATCATGCCGCTTGTCCCACTGGTCACCTATGCGGTACATCAGCCCTTCGCTCGGTGTGCACACTTCTTCATTAGCTGGAGCACACAAACACAGAAAAGAAAAATGCATAGATGTGGATTTGCTGAATAGTGATTTTTTTTTTTTGTTTCCAAAAATCTGTGTAAGGAGGAATACGGGTCACTAATGCACAACCATATCACCCATACTGTATAAACAAACATTACACTAATTTCATCGTACAATTAGCACAAATTCTACACTTTATAAAAAGTTAAAGCCAGCTTCCTTGTGTTTTTGAATGACCGTGTGTGCATTTGCCACATGCTCCCAGTTAATTAAAATGGAGTATCAGAGCTGCTAAAGCGATCACAACAAGCAGAAACCTGCCTTTAGGTGTACATCTGAGTTATGGAAAGAAAGTGTGTGTCATGCTGGCTTTACTCCAGTCCAGATTTTCACCTTTTCTGGATTCAAATTCAAAGGAAACCATACACTAGCAGAACTTACAACGAGTTCTGGAAGCCACAACAAGGCATTTATTGTTGAAACCCACCGGCCGCTCACATGTAAAATGCCTGACGTCTCAATGCTCGAAGGTAAAAACAAGCTAAACCAAATCAATCAAAAACAAACTCACGTTGCGGTCTGAACCAGGATGTCTTATGAGGACAAGAGCCTTTATAGATTTATGAAGCACCAATAAATTAATTGAAGCCATTAGAAAGGTGAAAATCGTTCATTTTAGTTGGTTTGACAACTGAATCCTGCACTGTACAAAAAGCAAATAGCAGGTGCGGTAACACTTTACAATAAGGTACACACAATTTGATTAACTACTAGGGAATGCCTCAGGAAAGAATCAGAAACAAATCAGGAGCTAATGGGTAGTTAACCAGTACTTACTGGGGCACACATAGCCTGGTTAGTTACCTTGTAAATGAAGAGGAACTAATCAAGAACTAATGGGTAATTACCCAGGAAATCAATAAGGAATGAATCAGGAGCTAATTAACCAGTACTTACTGGGGAACGCACAGCCAAGCCTTATTAGGGGACTACTGGTTAGTTACCACAGGAACAAAGCAGTAGGTAATGGCCAAGTAGTGATTAAGTAATGATTGATTCCTCAGTAATGCTTCACTACATAAGTGAACAAAATAATATCCAGGCAATGATTTGGTACTCAGTAAGACAAACATAGTTAAGAAGACACCAGTATAAGATTAAACTGATAATGTATTTCATCAGTAGTTTAAAAAAAAAGATAAAATCAAACAGGTTTTTGATAATTGTGATCTGTGACCTCACTGGTGCAGGGTTTATTCAGAACCCACATGGAGAATTTCTCCTCTGTTTCTGTGGTAACAAACCAG
>JAVCKU010000150.1:5542611-5552663 GCA_032273985.1 Hypsolebias coamazonicus | reverse complement strand
TCTTCTGGGACAGGATGGACATGTCTTGGACACGTCTTGGACACGGAGGTATATCCCTATAATTGATATGATAATGATATGATACAGTGACATGTTAGTGTCTTTGAGAGGCATTTTGTCTTCCACAACCAACTCCCTGACGTTTCTCTGTGTGCATCTGGGGTTTTGATAACAGCTCGACATAGCGAAGTGGGGAGGATGAGGAGAATGGCACCTGGGGGATTCTATAAAAGAACAGTTTTACCACAGGAAGCTCAGAACGGGTCAGCGCCTCAGACAGGTGAAAGCTTTCATAGGTTTATACTTGTAAATACATTGATCTTCTGTGATTGCTGGCTGTTCTCCAAAGCTGTGCAAATAATTATGAAGAAGCCTACACCTGATCGTTTTGGGAATCGCTTTTTTCTAGGACACCATCCATGTAATTTCAGGAACAGTTATTGTTACCTTGAAAATCAACCAAATACTTTTTCATCCATCCTGACTATATGACCCGAAACAATTTGAAACAGCTTCAGTGCTAAAGTGTAATGAAAGGATTTTAGTCGTGGAGGATTGAAAAGAAACCAGTTTCAAACTGAACTCCTTGGATAGTCAGAAACAACTTTGTGTGGAGAAGAAATGACAAATGTATATTGGCAGTAACTAAAATTAAGAGGTCTCCAATCGAGCTCTTTGGTACACAGAAACAATTTTAAAAACATATTGTATTGCTGGTTTTAAAAAATAATCACAAAGTTCCATTGGTTTTATGTCAGTATAAAGAAATGCAGCTCTCAGGAACTTTCCACATGGCAGATTTTGTTACTTATTTGCTTCCTTTATAAAAACAATACAAACACATGAAACATTTTAGTTTCATACTCAAATATCCATCTGCTGTTCAGTTCTTCCAGAAGACAACTTCATGTCTGCTAATTCAGCCCTTTCAGTACGCCTTTGTTCCACCCGTCAGTGAGGATTTAGATTTCCTTGTAGGCTCTGGCTGAAATAAGCTTATCTCTGCTCAAGTCTCTGAAGAACAAAAAAACCTGTGAAAACATTTGGACAAATGTTCCCACTCGGTGTTCACATTCAAGATTTTTTTCATTTTAAACTGAGATTTTTAAAGATTAAATTAGATGAAATTCCAATGAATTTGAATAAAACATTCAAATGGGATTTATGAATTCAATTTAGAGATGATAAACACTGTTGTTGTAATAGAAATTGTTTAGACAAGAGGGCTGCATCAAAATGTGCCATGGTGATTTAGATCCTAAGTGCTGAAAATAATCTAAAGATTGATATCAAAAGCCAGGTCTCTCTTGTAAATGAGTCCTCGAGGCTCAATGAGATTAACCTGCCTAAATAAAGGTTGAATGAATGAATTGGATCGCCAGCCGCATGCATCCACTGGCGCAATCAAAAGCCAGATACCAACCCGACCTGCCCATACAGCACATTATAACGGGCTGGTCTCGCCCAACCCGAATTTGGGCTGGGCTGGGCCAGACTGGGCTTCGGGCCCGGGTTAGAAATGACAGCTCTACTATAAAGTAGCTTTAAACACCTGGTGTCTCTGAACTAATATGCTTAATTGACTGACATCATGTTTTGGTATAAAAAGCTTGGTATAAACAGAGAAAGAGTAAATAAAGAGATTCACTTTTCAATGAAGCACTCTTTGGATGATAAATGAAATACAGTATAGTGATGGGACTTCCCGCTCTTTTCTGGAAACGAGCCAATTTGGCTCAGATTTTTTTTTTTTTTTTTTCAGCTCTGAAACAAATCTTTTTTGAGTACAGAAGTGAATCTGGACAAGCTCTGTATCTGTTCCTTAAACTGCTTTTTGAAGAGCCGGTAGACCCATCACTGGTTAAATGAGAGTTTATGTGTAAAACTACAAAGATTTGTTGAATTCATACAGTGTATGGATGTCAGGATAAATCCGTACGATATGAATATGAATAAAATAAAGGCTGTGATCTTTAAACTGTTTGAAGCAATGCTTTAAAATCATGAATCTGTTGTGAAAATGACTGCATCAGCACAAAGTGTTCACCTTGACTTTTATAAGCTGCTACTGAACTTGTTCCTGATTATTTTTTGTTTAAAGTTATGAACACTAGTGTCAGCACTGTTCAAAGCCAGACTCGACGATGGTGTGAGGGTGCATTAGTGCTCGAGGTGTGGGTGATTAGCACCTCTGTGCAGGTACTTTTAATGCTGATTGATAAATACAGGGTGTCGCATCCATATTGTGTTTTTGTCAAAAATAAAATTACAACAAACCATATTGTGCAAGTAGAACAGGAAACGTTTGCAGGTCGTAAACAGGCTCTCCTGAAGTACAGACCAGTTTGGTTTCTCACTTAAAAAATGTGGTGCTTTATACGTAACAACACAACAAAGGACGTTCCACACTACTGAGCTTTATAAAACATGTATTATTTATGATACTTCCAGCAGGAACATCTCAACCAAAGTGACTTTAGCTTCTCACTGCTGTCCCTTCTTCATCCCTTCTGGGTACCTCTGCCTCATTCATTTCACCCACTACAGTTCTTCACTGCTGCTCTGACAAAACCCTGAACCCTCTCGGTCAGACATGACACCAGCAGTGAAGCAAGGCGACCGGAGTGAACGCTTGCTCGCTCGTTCATGCTATATTCAGCCCAGCTCTTTGACCCATGCAACCTTGCAGTCTGACAAGGAAACACGGTCCGCACTCGTGCACAAACACACACAAACACAGAGCCTGACACATGCTTGAATGCAGGCAACATGTAAATCTAAATCCTCTCATTTCCTCTTCCCTGTAGCTGGCCACTCAGGCGTGTTTGGCTCAGAGAGTATCGATGGCAGGTTTGGGTGGCCTTGCATAAAAGCGCACACGCAGATAAACACACTCAGGGCCCAAAGTCGCACATGCACGTGTTCACTTGTAAATGTCTGCACACAAACCCGCACACCCAGAGTTGTGCTTCACATCCCGAGCAGTTCTGTTTTCCTGGATGGTCAGCGATGCATTTCAGAGCCGGGTGATAATGAGGTCCTAGTTGACTGCACGGCCATGTCGCTGCAGGGTTTCAGATCTCTGCGTGCGTTAGTCCAGCCAGGTCACGGATGGCTGCTCTTCACTAGCCTCGTCCCCGAGCTGTTCCTCAGACAGTCGTCATCACCTGCGGAGGCTCCGTCTCCGACTATTGTCCGGCCCCAAGTGTGTCCACGACTGAACTTCCAGCTGCACTCCTTTCATTCTGGGTTGTTCCTATAAGTTCACGCCATTTAGCCAATGTGGAGAAGGATCAAAGTGGCATACAGCCACAGGAGTCCTCTGCAGGCGTTTGCATATATAATGCAAAAAAGCAAATTAGGAACAAAAACGACATTTGGGAGGATATAGGGTATAAGCAAAAATAAAAATGCTGCTGGTTGCACGTTAATCTTTATGTACAGACAACGTAGATTCATCAACAAGATAGTTTACAGCTAAATCCTTATTATTACAGTGTCTTTATTATAAACTTTGCATTTACATCATTTTTATGGGACGTGTTTAATTTAATTAACATGTACAGCTGATGAGCAAGTATGTGAGGCAAAGGTTAAAGCCGTTTATGGAACAAATATTGAGAATCCACTCAAAAATGTCCAGTGGTTCATGAGATGTTTTGCTGATAAATGGGGCTGATGCCAGTAGATAATGTTAAAATCTGAAGCTAAAATGTTGCACAATGAATAGCATTTAAAGGAAGTGTTGTGGATGATGCTCAGCTACTGCCACATAAAAACTTTAGCTTAATATCTGTAATACTTCCTAATTTATTTACTTATTTTTTGTTGGCTAAATTGAATTAGCTGTTATGGCCATCTCAAAGAATTAGATAGAGATAGTAAATAACCACATTTCTTTCCAATTACTAGTATATGTATATATATATATATATACAGTAGTCCCTCGCTACATCGTGGTTCATCACGGACTCGCTCTATCGCATTTTTTCTAAATAAGATTGGACATGACACATAATGACTGACTGATGGATGAGCCACACAATCGGAATGGATTTTTTAAATTTAAAATTACATGCAGTTGATCAGCTGATCTCCGCAGTGGAGAAGTAGGCGTGGCCGAGAGCTGGCAGGTGGCCGTTCTCACAGCGACGGCGTAAACCGAATTTGACTTAAGCCGGAACGTACGTAACTACATGTGACATACCTGTTTTACCAAGCGCGTAAACCGATTTTTGACTAAGTTCATGGTTATGGCCTTCCTTTTCCTCGATGCACTGCCATCAGAAGAGTCCTCCTTGTGTTTTGGGAGCCATAATGAAGGGCTAATGGCCTACTGGGATGCTAGTGACGCTGTCCTCCTCTGTAGAGTACTTAATTCCCCCACTGCTGCACCACATACTGAATTCTTCCGCCGCTGCGCTGCCGCGCCGCTGCGTTACGACGTTTAACGTCGTAAAACCGTGTAAAACCGACGTAAAAACTGTCGTAAAACTGATGTAACCACATAACGTGAATAGGGGAGATGCGTCCTAACGTCGAAACGTTGTAAGACGAGACCGTCGTAACCCGAGGACTACCTGTATATATATATATATTTATGTGTGTGTGTGTGTGTGTGTGTGTATGTGTATGTGTGTGTGCAAACATAAATGTTTAATTATTTGTACACATTTTAGATGATTTTGTCTTTGATTGAAGTTTTCTTTACTTTCATCTTAATTGCGTTTTTGCAGTGTATTTACAGCTCTTAGGGGAAAAAGGGGGATGGTTGTAAATCAGTTATCTTGACTTTTATGTTGTATATGTTTTTTTTTTTTTTGTTGTTGCTAACATTATTTGCACATTCATGATAAATTTCATAAAGGGAGAGGAAATTGTGCAACTTGATGTAGTAGCAGATTGTTGCCGCAAGAGAGCAGCAAAGAATCACACACATCTCCTATTCATCGACCCAAGAGTTCATTCAATGAACTATTTTAATTTAAAGCATTCACTCATTCATAACTTAAAGATAGTATTAAAATATGTTGGTGAATTTGTCTGAATATTTTACCAGTGTGAAGCTGTAGTTAATCCGTAACATGACGTCAACCAAGCAAAATCTTAGAGTTGAACGCCCATCGCCTACAGGAGTAAAAAGTTTGGTGAATTAAACAAGATGACGTTAGGTCATGTGCCCTTTGTGTGACCTCTAGAGAGTTGAGGGTTAAAAAGCCTCCATAAAGCTCTCACTGTCTGAAATTTGCTAAACATAAGCTGGGCTCAAATGCAGCAGACAAGGCCGTGCAGGTTGGGTCCAGCATGCTTCCATTACTGCCCCCCTGATTCAATTAAATGTACCCTAACTCGCTCCAAACCCACACTGTGTGTAATCTCATCACACACCATCAGCATGTAATAAAAAGCACATTTGACTTGAAAGGACACCCTATGCGAATGCGTATAATTATGGATATCAAAATATAATCATTTGTCTAATCGGGAGGCCTTGCCAAGAGCTATGTAATTGCTTGAAAGACGTACGGCTGAAATTGGATTGTGGCGTACGGGCTCTGACCTGGGTTTGGACTTCGCACGCACATGATGGCTGGAGCAGGGACGGGCCTTAGGACAGCTTCCTGTTTCACATGCAGCCAGCGGGGAGACTTACTCCCCAAATGTTACTGTTTAACGGAAAGACTGGGTGACATTTTAACAGCCGAACACCCGACTGAGTCATGTGTTACGGCTCATTGTGTGAATGTTTTTGAAGCATTCACTCCACTGTGATCCACTTTACTTCCGTACATTTATCGGCGTGATTCTCATCTCATAGTTTATAAGCTATTTTAACAAATCACAAATCAAAACGTTTAGCTCTTTCAGGACAATTCGGCTGTGACTTTTGGTATTGGTGCAACTTTAGTTTTTTTTTAAATATTTAATCTTTTCTGCCAATTTCTTCTCATAGAAAATGAATTGAGCTCATTTTACATCCTTCAAATCTTTAGATCTGTTGACCTTTTACTGCTCCTTTCACATTCTGTTCTTCAGTTCCTTTCAGCTTCCTTATTTAAACATTTTTCAGCTACTTTCAGCCTTTTTCAGCTGTTTTTCAGCTGTTTTTTATTCCTTTCAGATTCTTCCTGCTAACTACATTTTTGTGCTTCTTCTAACTTTTTTCTGCTCATTTCAGCTTGTTAGGCTCCTTTCTGCTTATTTATGCTAGTTTTAGCTTTTTTCTACTAATTCAGCTACTATATAGCTGTTTTATGCTAATTTAAGCTTTTTCAACTAATTCCACATTATTAACACTAATGTCAACTTTTTTCACCCTAATTCAGCAAAAATGTGCTCTCTCTACTTCCTTCTTAGCTTAATTTTCTTTCTGCTTCTTTAGCTACTTTTCAGCAGTTTTTTGCTAATGTCAGCTTTTTTTTTCCAGATAATTTCCACTTTTTGTGCTCATTTCTGCTTCTTTCGGTCTAACTGGGCAAATATGTTCTTTCTGTTTATTATGCTAATTTAAGCTTGTTCTACCTTTTCAGATAGCTTTTAGCATTCTTAGCTAATTTCATCTGTTTCAGATAAATTCAGTTTTTTGTGGTAATTTCTGCAATCAGCCTCATGTCAACATCTTTCCGCTAATTTCAGCTTGTTATGCTCCTTTCAGCATTTTTTTAAAATAAGTTTAAGCTTTTTCAGCTATTTCAGCTACTTTTTATCTGTTTTGTGCTAAATTTAGCTTTTTCAGCGATCAAATATCGCTTGTTCTTCCATTTCATATACATTTCAGCACGTTTTAGTTGTTTTTGAGCAAGTTCTTCAGCAACAAGCATTCACACTTCATTTTCATAGGAAATGCAATTTCTCTAGTTTCAGGTTGTTTTGCACCGTGTAGTTTTTTCTGCTAATTTCAGCTTTTTCTGATATTTTAACTACTGTTTAGCTGTTTTTATGCAAATTTGAGCTTTTTCAGCCACAATTTTTTTTAGCTAATTTCAGCTCTTTCCACTTCCTTCTCGTAGGTTAAGCTTCTTTCAGCTTTTTCAGCTACTAATGCTAATTTTATCTTAATTTAGCTGATATCTTATTTTTTGCTCATTTCTGCTTATTTAAACCCAATTCATTAAACGTGTTCTTTCTGTTTTCTGTAGGCTTGTTCTTCCATTTCAGCTACATTTCAGCATGTTTTAGTTGTTTTCAGCAAGTTCTTCAGCAACAAGCATTCACACTTCATTTTTGCAGGAAATGCAATTTCTGTAGTTTCACCTTGTTTTGCTCCTTTCAGCTTTTTCTGCTATTTCAGCCACTAGCTGTTTTAATGCAAATTTTAGCTTTTTCAGCCACAAATTACCTTTTGCTATAATCTGGCACAGCACATCAAATGGTAACATTTATTGTTTGTTTGAGTTGTGCATTGTCCCTTTTTGAATAAAGTTCATTCAGCTCATTTCAGCTCTTTCCACTTCCTTCTCGTAGGTTAAGGTTCTTTCTGCTTTTTCAGCTACTTATGCTGATTTTATCCTAATTTAGCTTATTTCCTAATTTTTGTGCTCATTACTTTTTTAAAACCCATTCATCAAATATGTGTTCTTTCTGTGTTATTCTGCTAATGTAGGCTTGTTCTTCCATTTCAGCAACATTTCAGCATGTTTTTAGCTACTTTCAGCTGTTGGTCAGAACGTTCTTCTGCAGTAAGCAGCATTTTTGCAGGAAGTGCAACTTGTCTGGTTAAAGGTCACATCAGGTTGGAGAGTGTCTGCAGAGCGTGAACCTGCAGGACTCCCTCAGAGGACGGAGCTGATGGTGTAAATAAACTCCATGTTTGACATTCGTTTCCCGATGAGTTTGCATTTCTGTTACTGTTAATTAGCTTGCATGTGTCACACCGTCCCCCTGGGGGGGGGGGGGGGGGGGGGGCAAGGCCTGACCACGAGGCCGAGCTTCTTTAACAGTGTGAGGAGAACAGGTGCTGGGCCTTACTGATCCCAGCGGGAGCCGCCTCCATCTTTGATTAATTGGTCCGCTAACAGGGAAGAGTTAGCCTAATAGCCCCTTGCTGCCGACCCGAGCGGAAGTTTTTAAGAGGGCCGGCGAGCGGAAGAGAGGCCTTTAAAAATAGACTCCATCAGTGCAGGATGGGAAAAGTCCGGCCATTTAAATCCCAACAAAGCAATTTCTGGCTCATAATCAAGAGAGAGGAAGCATTTTACGCCACCCCCCCTCCCCCGCACCCTTTACAGTTTGAGCAGGCGGGTTGCGTGGCGTCCAGCCCAGATTGGGCAAGTTGACTGTGTTTGTTTGTTCAGACAGACTCACCGGATCAAAGAGCCCAAGAGTCAGTACTGACCTGGCTGTGACCAGTCGTAACGAGTTCATTAACGGCTTATAAACACGATATAAAGCATGAACAAGCTTTTAGAACACACACTGACCAGATCCATTCTTTACTCATTCAGTTTAGCTTTTTATCAAAAACCATATGAGAGCACAGAAAGACTGATTCACTGTCAACAAACGAGTCAGTTTTCAATGCACATGTGCTTTTTATACTTTTATTAATCAGCATTTACAGCTCAACCAACACAGCATGAACATATAAACATACTGTGAAAGAACAATAGTTCACTATCTGACAAGACAAGACCCAGTGTTTCATTTAACATTAAGAACCGTTTATTGATAGTTTATTGATGTTGAATTATTTATTAACTGTTATTCAGAGATTATAGCGTCATTTGGTCTCTCTGTGGCAAACAAAAGTGTGTAATGTCCTTTTTATTTAATTGTTTATTAATGCTTTATTAAGGGTTTCAAGTTTTTTACTGCATCATTACATTGTAATCGGTGTTTTATGAAGATAGCCTTATTATAAAGGCGTTCTGATGAATATACACATCATTTGGCATTAAATGAATCCATATAGTCCTTATTTACATTTTGCACTTTACAGCTCATCAGTGATTTATTGTGTTCACAAATTAATTACTAACTGCAGCACTGTTTTTTTTTATTATGTTTCCCCATTTTGTAGTGTAATATTAACAAGGTTGACACTGCAGGACTATTCAACTGGTGGCCCAGGGGCCAAATCAGGCCCACAGGTGAGCTCAGCCTGGCCCACCAGTGGATTCATTTTTAAATAAAACTAGATTTAAAGCATAAAACATAATAACAATAATTGCTGGATGTCTGGCCCCTGAGCAGTTTATTTATAGCCCTGTCAGTCAAACTGTAAAATAACCCCATCAATAATGTAATATATGACTAACTAATACGATACGATTGGTAAATAACACTGAGATTGAAGTGGCATGGCCACAGGTCGGGTATTTAATGATCTTATTATTAATAATAAAAATGATGTATTTACTGTATTTAGTGTTGAAAGTTTTGAATGAGCTCTAATGGCAGGCACGTGTCAGGACTCAGTCATAAAAGTATGATTGTAAAAATGTTGCAGAGCGTTAGGCTTTTATAAAGTAAAGCGCACAATCATATTTAAGTTCTGACGTCAGTGCCAGGTTCAACACACACACCTGATGTCATGTGATTCTGAAACGCAGGTATGCACTCAACGTAAACAAAGCACTACAACAACAACTGAGTGTAATTTAACTTTATTAATTTAATTTAAGGGTTCATTAACCTTTGATATGACCAATAATTGATTCCGTCCCCTATTTTAAGATTTTATATTTGATCATTCTTTATGATGTTATAATGAGCACCTTTAATGCACATTAACTGCTTATTAAAGTTTTATTAAGTGTTTACAGCTTTTAACACTAAATTATTATGAGGCTGTGTTTAATCCATGGTGAAGTAATAATTTCATTTGGTGTGGCCTGCTGAAAGGTCAGAGGTCACGGTTCCTCCTGCGTGACGCTGCAGTTTATTTGCAGACACTCGTGATGAACCTTGTGCGGCCTCAGAGCTGCGCTCGTCGTCGTTTATAAACCGTACCAGCGCTCGGCTGTTATTAAAGAATCTCTACATGTCAGCTATTGTTTCATGGGGGGGGGGGGGGGTGTCATTAAGATAGGAATAAGCAGGCAGGGAAAAAA
>JAVCKU010000150.1:5468164-5479493 GCA_032273985.1 Hypsolebias coamazonicus | reverse complement strand
ATTTACCTGTATAAATAAAGTATGAATTAATGAATGATTATTTTGGAGCAAAGAGATGCTTATCAAAGAGTTGCAGACCAATAACAAGGTTTACATCTAAGCAGTCTGCAAAATGTTCCTTAAAAAAAAAAAAATCAGACTCGTTGATCTATAGTGTTTTACTTTTTACCTGTTTGTAATTGTGTGTATTTTCACTGTTTCCATTCACTTTGTAGGTTCTGCCATTGCCAGAAAAGCATTTAAGGCATTTTAAAACGTTTTTAGACCCAGCTTGTGTCACAAAACTCAAAAGCAAACCAGCGTGTCTTGCTTGCCTTTGTTTACATCCGTGCTACCATGGATACAGTAGTAAATTTCTAGCCAATACCAACACAGGCATGAGAATGTGACAGCCAATGAAATGTTACTGTCTGAGCAGTGTTCCCCCAGCTGTTATTGTGACCCAGAATTCATGGTAGACACACACACACATGAATGCACTGATGCAGTCTGGATGGTTACTGACAAATGCAGGGCAGCTTGCGTGTCTGCACGCAACTTAGTTCACACACATGCACAGCCCTTTTTTGACACTTAAGAGAACATTGCATTAATTTAAACTGAGCTTCTGTGGACTTGTTTTTGTTTTCCATTCTAACCCTTGGTCCATATGCTAAAAAAAAAACTAAACTTGGGCTAAATACAAATTGTTAAGTGAACACACACAACTGGAAAGTTGTGAAATGTGGAAGCTATCATGATAATCCCTCCAATAACTGAGTTTGTTTACATTTTACCCGATACCTTTAGGCAGTTCCTCTTTGCTTCTGCCCCACTGTTCATCAAGTCAGTTTATTACACGGTCTAACCAATCACATCACTCTCCTTCCTCCTCTTGCTTCCAATGAGGAAAGTGGTTCCAGATTTTACCTAATAACAGGCAGAAGGCCCTTTGAGACAAACCAGTATATCTAACAAGTGATGATCTGCCTTAAAAACTAAAACAACTTTTGTAATGGAGTTATTTCCTTTCTGTGGTGCAGCATGCTGAGTGCTTTTGAAACACACATAGAAGATTTGATTGGGTTGCAGTGCATAAAGTGGGAAATCCTCCAATTTATTTTTAGCAAAATATACAAACGGTTTTCCTTAAAAAAAAAAAATAATAATAATCTGGCATCAATTTGTCTGTGTGGATTTGTGATCCAGAAACAATTGGCTTTAATTGCAATGTGTCAAATCTTTGGTAAACAGATAAGTTTTGGTACTTTCTCCAATCAGAAAACAGTGTGAGGTTACTGTATTTGAAAGATGGATTGGTTGGGAAAATTGTTTAAATTGAGGCAGTGTATGTTTTTAATATTTGGGTTAAAGACATGCCCTGATCAAAAATAACATCAAGATTTTTAACATTAGAGCGGGAGGCCAGATTAATGCCATCCAAGGAGGGCGAAAGGCTGAAAAATTGCTTCTTAAGATGCTCAGATCCAAAAACCAAAACCTCAGTTTTGTCTGAGTTTAAAAGCAGAAAATTAAGGGTCATCCAGGTTTTTATGTCTTTAAGACATGCTTGTAGTCTAAGTAACTGGTGAATTTCATTGGGTCTCATGGACAAATATAACTGTGTATCATCAGCATAACAATGAAAATGTATTCCATGCTGTTTAATAACTTTACTTAATGGAAAAAAATACATATAAGGTAAAGAATATTTGGTCCAAGCACTGAACCCTGAAGAACTCCATAACAAACTTTCGTGCATGAAGAAGATTCTTTATTTACATTTACAGATTGGAATCTATTAGATAAATATGATTTAAACCACTTTAGAGCTGTTCCTGTAATTCCAATATCATATGCTTTTTATTAAGGTATTTTGTCCAGAATGTGGCAGGATTGAAAGTTACCAACACGCTTTGGTTCAAGTTAAACTGAGAAGTTTGACAGTTCAGACTAGATAAATTAAGGGTCAAAAGGCTTTGGAAAAGTTTGGAAATCTCCCAGAATGCATCATTTTTAGCTAAACATCATCAAGAGAATTTCAAACTATTTCCCAGCATTACATCAGTAATATATTGCGAGATTTGAGCTTTTAGTAAACTGAAGTGAGATAATTTCGCAGGCAATTGTCTTATGACAGCTTCAATTTTATGTGTCAGTGGAAATTTGTTTCGAAAGGCAACTTTAAAGGGAAAAATGCTGGTTTTATGAGAGAAGATTAAATTCAGTGTTAGAGGAGTTTAAGCAGCGCATGCGTCAACTTAAATGACACCCAGGTGGAATGGTAACAGAAATATATTGCTGTTCTTTATTATTTTTATTTATTTATTTTGTTTTTTGGAGGGTGGTTAGTTGAACTGTGTGTGGTCGCCTGCAGAGAACGTCTTTCTGCATTTGTGTTACAGTAAATCACCTTGGCATGCGAGCAAAACTGTGTATGAAGAAGGGTTGTAAATGTGAGTTTCATCTAACAAACAGCCCCTTGGCAAGAAAGATGCTTTGACTAATGTTGATGTCTGCATGTCAGCTTACAAATTACACACAAACCTGGAAACTTGCATGCTCACATTTTTATAGTGTACTCTCAAAAGTGTGATAAATCAAAGTGGTTACATGCCAGAGTGTCGGACACTCACTGACAAATCTCATGAGATCAACAAGAGTTAAACACCAGATCTACCCAGCAACACATGCACGAGCCCCCAAACCTTTTGTCTGTTTCATTCACGCTAATTCTGGTGAAAAAGATGTGAACTAAGGCAAAAAATGTGTACAGTATAATAAAATGAATTGGATTATGTTGCACCGAGCATAAATTTGGATGAGGAATAAACAAGAAAAAAGAAGGCAAAGCGTTTTTTTGTAAAAGTCCATGAGCACAAAGTAATAAGAGAAGAACAAAATCGCTCTCGGCACTAAAACTGGTCATGCGTGCACACACTCACACACACTGAATCATAGTCACGCAGACTCCTTTGCCTTTCAGTGGCGGCATCTTCGGGGTGGGGGGTTGACATGAAAAGAGTCCTCTGAAAAACAGTTTGCTTATGTGCATTCAGGGTCAGTATGTCACAGAGAACTAAAAGGTTCAACCTAAAATATCTGTGCCATGACTTTTTCTTTCACAAAAAATGTATTTATCAATGGAAAATTGATCAGATAGACATAAAGGAGGCTCCGGTGTTAATTGGATCACAAATAAATATATTTAGAGTGTTTTAATGATTAGTGACTGAATCTGTTTTCGCATAACAGATCTGATAAAAGTCGGTTAAATGACTAGACTGAATACAGTAGTCCCTTGTTTATCGTAAGGGGTTATGTTCCAGACCCCCTGGCAATAAGTTAAAAAAAATAATAGAAAAAGCGAAGTATGAATGCTATATTTATTTGAGTAGCCTATTTTAACACTTAAGTTAAATTGACATAGATTTCTCAGTTAGAGCAACATACCAAAAGAGTTCAGTTAACTAATAAATTTAAATAAACTAAACTAAAGCAAAACTTTATTTAGCAAGAGTTCATTAATCAAGATAACTTGATAATGTTTATTCACTCAACTTGAAGTTTTAAGTTGAGTGAGTAATGACACCTTAAAATTCTAAGGCTTTAGAAACCCATACTCACCAGCCTTGATCCGGTTCTGATAGTCTTTCTGCAACCTTTGAGCACCAAGATGCTTTTAAGCTGCATTCACTCCAGCCCTGTTTAGTTTACTTTAATCAAACTTTAGTCCATTTGCCTAGAAAGTCCAGTTCATTTGGGGAGGTGTGAATGCACATCGAACTCTGATGTGGACCAAAAAAGTGAACTCTGGTCTGCCTAAATACCTAAGTCTCAGTTTGGTTGAAGGGAACTCGATTGTGGTTTGAATGCAGTGTGTATTCAAGCAGACCGGAGACCACTCCAAAAGCAGGAAGTGGACTACAGTGCAGGGCATTCTGTGTAAATACAAACAACCAAAATAAAAGCACACATTTCTCATACCTTATACTGAGCTGACTCATTCGTCTTGTGTGGAAAAACAAACATTCTCCATGGTCTTCTGCCTCATCTTCAGCTCATGCTGAGTCCATTGTTGGAAAATGACAAAACAGAAATCCTAAAACTGCTAAAATCTGATGCCACTCCATTTTGTTTTTATTTCTAGAAGAAGAGAATGGTCTTCTTCAGAGGGTTTAGTGTCAGTTCCTTCCATAGTTCTTGTTGCAGCGTCACCACTGGCGAGGGGGTAATAGGTTGGCTCGACTGATTCAGTGCAGTGTGAATGTGAACCGCACCAGCTGAAAATGTAAACAAACATTCCAAATTTTAGTCCCCAGTTGAATAAAACCTACAGACTATCAGGTGTGAAAACGACCTTGGAGAGAGCCTGACCAGCACAAAACCACACAATGGTAGATAGAGTCTAAATCCAGATTAAAAAAGTCCTGGTGAGCTCCATAGAAGACACTGGACCTCCAAGCGACGCCTCCCTGCTCGAGAGGCCTCACGGTCTGGCAAGCAGCACTCAGATTAACCACTGAGGCTGGAAGTCTGGTCCTAGTCCAATTCCTGGTTGGTTATGTATGGCTGTCTGTATCCACTGAGTGCCAAAGTCACTATTAATAAGGACTGAACTTTTTCAGATCAAATCAAAACGTTACCTCCATTTCAGCAGAAAGCAACTTTGGTTTCTGGATACTGTTGACTTCTGGGTAATATAATCCTTTAGACTGGCGATTTATTGAAAGAAAACTACAAAATGGTGGCACCTTTTCAACAACATTTAACATTTACTGTATCACATACCGTCCCGATCACGTGAGTAATATTGATGTTGACAACGTGTGTCATGTACAATCTTGCTTTGTTCTTGTCGTGTACAATCTTACTTTGAAAAACTGCGACGGAGTGAGTCCGCAAAAGTCGAACCACAAAGTAGCAAGGGACTACTGTGTTGTGTTGAAAATCCAGAGTAAAGCTGAAATTTGTTCTCTAGAGAAAATATGAAGGAGAAAAGAAAGTGAGATGACAGCAGAATCATTGTTTCCAGATGCAATTATGATCATCATGCACAGACAGTAGAGATGTCCAAAAACAAATAATTAAACGAACATGTTTGCCAGTCTCATAGTGTAAAACTCTAGTTTCCATGGACCGTTCCAAATCGCCTCATTTAATTAACTCTTTAGCTTTGAAGCAGTACATTTATGTTTTGCTTTTTGTGACTGAGCCTGCCAAGTGTCTTAAAATATAAAGTCAGTGTGCGTAAGAAGGAAAAATGAGTTTATGCTGTTTGGGGATGAACCATGAAAACACAAGCTTTAAAGAAGTTTGTGCACATGTTGTCACAAACACACACGACAGAATCCACTAAATCCACTTTACATGCGGCTGTTGTGAAGAGTTCACATTTCTCTTCATTTGTGGAAACATGTAAGCGCAACAGCAGACACCCACACAGACGGGAGAGAAATGGGTTACAATAAGAGGCTTAGATAGTGTGTATGTGTGTGTGTGTGTGTGTGTGTGTGGGGGGGGGGGGTTTGAAAGTGTTTGGTTACACATGGCTGACTGAGCGGGAATAATGGTCCAATTGGTGCAACTGCATTCACTCCATAATGTGTGTGAATATGAATAATCTTTGGGGGTATTACAGTTGGGTGAGTGCATGTATCATTTTTAAAAACTCCCCCCCCAACTGATAGATACGTCTATAATACTGTCAGCAGACTCCATGTCTTCTTGCCATATGTTTTATTCAAAGATAAAAGTAGTGTTGTGAGGCTGCTCCTGTATTTTGTCCTAAAGCTGCTGGAAGCAGCCCTGTAGACACACAAGCTTAGTTTAATTTATTTATTTGTTTTTGTTTTTTGGTCATTCTGGAGTCTCAGAATTCAAATTTGCTTCTTTTAATGACTTTTTGTCTTCCTGTCTGTACAGATAAAACACTTCAGAGTCCTGGTATTCAAACTGCTCCTTGTACTGTCAGGATAGAATGAATTAATTTGCCTTAGCACAACTTTTTTTTTTAATGTATTTTTAAATGACAGCGCTTAACAAACATGATCCAGATGATTACCATTAGCATATAATTCACAACTTCCTATAATGTTCTCTAGATCACATGACCAGAACTTAAATGTTTAGAAATGACTGTATTGTGTAAAGAAAACTACAATACTAGATCTGGGACTTGTTAAATTAAAATTGATTTGAAATATTTATCTGTTTTTAAGATTTTACTTTTGTTTCATGATCACAGTTATCCAATTGTCACAGACCTGTCAGCCATCAGTAATCTTTCAAGTTGTGCCCATTAATTAATCACCCCACTCGTTATTTATGTACACACTGTTTGTCTCATGTTCACCATCAGATCCTCACTCTACTGTTCAGCCTTAACTTTTTGTTACCTGCACCTCTGGTTTTATTTACATTAATAAATAATCCAACAATGCTCAGTCAGGTCATTTGGATGTTTTATTTTTTCTTTTCTTTTCTTTTCTTTTGAGACGTTTCATCCTTCATCCAAATGAGTTCATCAGTCTGACGAGCCACAAACAAACTCAGTCCCACAAGCAGCACACTCTGATAGTGGACCAACCAGTTTGCTGGTGATAAAGTGGTTTCTGGGGCCCACTCTCTCCCCTGCCAACTTCTGTGAGGCAGCCATAGGCTTGTGGGACTAAGTTTGTTTATGGCTCCTTGGACTGATGAAGTCCTTTGGATGAAGGACAAAACATCTCAACAGAAAAAAGAAAGCCCATCCAGATGACCTGACAACATTGTTGATTTTTTTTTTGTACCTGGATTATTGAGGATGAACTTCAATATGAATAAATAATAATTTTGTTATAAACCTGTATCTGTCTGCACACTCCACTTCCTCAAAAACAATGTATTAAAAGTTTATAGTCATCAAACCATCGATGTGCTGCTGATGGTGTGATTTTTTTTTTTTTTGTATGGCACAAGACTGGTTAGAATGAGATAACTCAGACTAAAATATTAATGTTGTTTGTTTATGCTCTACTCACCAACAATATACATGATCAATCAAATGGACTCTCACCGCCCTGGATGCCTGCAATCAGTTTAAATGATAATGATCGAGATGTTAATACTCGTAAAGAGGAAAACGTGGGTTCATCACAACTGATATCATCGTTGCAATATTTAACAATAAATTGCAGTTGTATGCGTTTCCAAACTTTTGACATCTAATCTATAGAGTTTCCATCTTTTTTTTTAAATGTGATGAAATACATGTTTTGACATTTTTCCTTCTTCAGGTCAATGACTACCAAAAAGTTGGGTTTTTTCAATAACTTTCAAAATCTTTTCTTTGTCAGGCTCGGACTGTTCCCGTAATTTCACCAGTTCTTCGGGTCTCATCGAGTCCCCGGGCTTCCCTGACAAATACCCCCACAACCTGGAGTGCTCCTTCATCATCATCGTCCCATCCAGCATGGATGTCACCCTCACCTTTCTCACCTTTGACCTGGAGAACGATCCCCTGCCAGGTGGAGACGGAGACTGCAAATACGACTGGCTAGAAGTGTGGGATGGGCTCCCAGGAGGTACATTTACTTGGAAAGATTTTGTTGTGGGTCATGTTATCTCCAAAAACAGTATCTTTGCCCCGAGTGTGAAAAGAAGGTTTAGCAACACCTCACCTTGTTCTGCCTACATCATTATTGACTGTGGTAGAGCAGCAACTATTTTAGTAGCTGCATGTTGGTAGATGAAAGCAAAGCTTACAGGCAGGATGCTGGCACCTGTTGTGGAGAAACCAGACTTTTAAAGGGGAAAATAAAACAGGAGTTGCTGAGCAGAGGGGAAAAAAACTATTGGAGGCAAGAGGCAGAATGGTAAAAGACCAAGATATTTCTGGTTTAGTTTAAAATACCATTACTGGAGGAGTTCAGAAGGACAAATCTATAAGGGTATTGGATTTATGTGCAAGCGATGGAAGAAGAGAGAAATAGAAAGCAGTGGAAGGGCAGCATGAAGTCCTCTGGAGCTGGAAAGTCAGGAACAAAGGAAGGAGATGTTGGTTTGAACATGAATACAAGAAGGTTTGTGGCCTACTTTAGAATGGATAAATAAAATTTCAAGAAATGACAAAAACTGGGACTAAAGCGAAGGTAAAGGATAAGCTAGACTGCACCATTCTTTTCAAGCTTCTGCCATCACCTAAGCATAAAGAACTTCTTTTTAAAATATTTGGTATTAATTAAAAATGGGCAAGTTGACTGGAAGCAGTATCGCTTGCAAAATCCTGTAAGAAACTAAAGAAATCATTCAGCCGTGAAGAACGTATCTTTGTTAAGAGTAACGGAAACAAAAGTGCTGCGTTTTGCCAAGAACTTTACTGTAAATCTACAATTTTGCCTGAAGGGGCAATGAAAATAACAGAGTGTTGATGACAGCTGCTGACAACGATGAAAAAGTAAAAAGATTGCAGATGTTTTTCTACATTCTGCAAAATAGAGGAAGAAAGGAAGAGGAAAACATTTGAAGGCTTCTGCTTTTTGTAAGAAAGGGAGACACAGAGAATGACAGCAAGATGAAATAAATAGTTGAAGGTGAAGGAAATTTAAGGGTGCAAGTCAGAGGTGAAGGACTTCCAGTCTGATTTTGTATCCCCAGCAGGGGGAGAAAAAAAACAGGATGAATTAAAGCAGGAAAACACTGTGCGTGAGAGGATGAGGTAAAAAATGGGTGAAGGAGGAAAAGATGCTGAAAAACGAACCTAAAGGAAGAACAGATAAACAGCCCAAGAACGCATTTTTTTCTTAACAAATTAAATAAGAACAAAGAAAACAAGAAAAACTGACTAAAGTACGCAGCTTCATTTGGTCCAGTGTAAACGCACATGTATAACACATGTAAAAGCATCAGTGTGCTCAGATTTATCTCCTCTGATAAATCGTTTCCAAACCCACTGAGATGAATTCATAAACTCAACAAAAAAAAAACTCTATTTTCTATTTCTGTGGCTCTGCTTGTCTTATGTTTCCCTTCTCCTCACCACCATCAAGAAAAGAGTTATTGCCATGATTTGCTTAAGAGCCCTATTTCAAATATCCAACCATTCCAAAAGGGAAGAGAAAAATCAATCGCACCGATCGATCGCTGGCTATTTTCTCACCTCCTCCACGGCAGAACTCTTCATGTGTATATCTCTGCGTGTAAGACAAGAGCTGGGAGTTTGCAGGGCGAATGTTGTATTATCTCTGCCCCCACTCCCTCACACACACACAAATACACATACCTCTGGGCATTAAATCACAACCATCTGTTTATGTTGACACATTGACATTTTGTGGTACAGTAAGCTGTTCGAGAGGAAGACAGCAGAGGAATCACTTAAATCCTTGGATTGTTACAAATGCGCGCACTATTTATTTGTAGTGCAAGTTGTAAAACCACATTTAGTCCAGAGATAGAGATGATAAATGAAGGGAAGAGAGGTGACGACTCGAGGAGGATGAGTAGTTGTCATTTTATGAGGACAGGCTAGAGATAATAGATAAAAGCATGAAAGTAGCAAAAGATACAAACAAATTTAAGGGTTTGAGGATGAAGGGATTTACAAAAGATCTCTATCTTGACATGAGGATGAGTGCGATGTTATGTGACTACTGCAGGATGAAGTTGCGAGTTTTACAAATACCATAAATAAAGATATTAAAGACCTAGTTCCCTGAAGGAATCTACATCACTAAGAGCTTGTGCAATTTATTCTTGCTCAAAATATGTGATGGGTACAATCTCAGCTAGGACAACACTCAATATCTATAAAACTCAGTGAGTTATAGCAATTCTTGTGTTTTTATTTAATTTATTTATGGTAAGTTGGCTGTGACAGTGATCTTGAATCTACAGTGGCCCTAAGATGAACAACATTTGAAAAAATGGAATTACATTTGAAAAAAACAGAATTACATTAAAGTCAAAATGGAAGTGGCCGGAATCACATTTCCAAAAAACTGAATTCCATTGAGCCAAGCCAGAAGTGTTGTGTGTACTGTATTTTGTTCTGTTGTCCTGTTTTATGTTGTTAATAAAGTAAAAAAGAAACTACACCAAAAAAAAAAGAACAAAAAAGGAAACACTTCTGGTTTAGCTTAATGCAATTTATTTTTTTATTTTTATGTAATTCTGTTTTTTCAAATGTGATTCTGGCCACTTCCACTTTGGCTTAATGTAATTCCGTTTTTCAAATGTTGTTTTTTTGTATTTTATTTTATTTCTTTATTTATTTTCCAATTGTCATTCTGCTTTTTCAAATGTTGTTCATTTACACCTTAGGGCCACTGTTTGAATCAGGTTTACTTTGGCTGTTTATCAGTTGTTCATTCAATGATCACTCTGAAAGTTTCATTGAAATTTGTTCCGTGGTTTATGAGAAACTTTGGCAACAGACAAACATTATTGCCCACCTTTGCTTTCAGCAGCAGGTGAAAATGATAGTGGAATAGATAATTCAATATTTCTTGTTGGATTCTCAGTGGGCCCCCTGATTGGTCGATACTGCGGGACCCGGGTTCCTCCAGAGATCCATTCATCTACTGGGATCCTCTCGCTGTCCTTCCACACTGACATGGCTGTGGCTAAAGATGGCTTCTCGGCTCGATACAACATGACGCACAAGGAAGTCAGTGAAAGTAAGTTCAGTGTACAGTATTTGTTCATTTCAAAATAGAAATTGTAATTACCGGTTATAATTCTTCCTTTTTTCCTGGCCACTTGTAGCATTCCACTGTAGTAATGCCTTTGGGATGGAGTCAGGAAAGATCACAGACGAGCAGATCACAGCCTCGTCGAGTTTCCCCGATGCTCACTGGCTGCCGCGTCAGGCGCGACTGAATTACAAAGAAAATGCGTGGACGCCCAGAGAGGACAGCAGCAAAGAGTACATCCAGGTAAGTTTTCAGCTTTGGCATACAAACTGATGATGAGATATTAGATAAAAGGATGTGAATGGACTTTAATAGCCCCATCCTGGGAAACTCTATTGTTGCAGCAAAAATCTTGTAACAAGGTAAAAGCGCAACAATCAAGATGTAGTGCAACAAATCACTAACTGTGCAAAAAAAAAAAAAGATTTCAACTGTAAAAACAGTTTTGAATGTGAAATGTCAGAGGCAACAATATTTAGGGAAATTGCATTTCCTGAGGAAATGCCATGGGAATGCTTATCGCTGAAGATCTTGCTGAAAAAACAGCTGAAATTAGCTACAAAAATGTGCTGAAATATAGCTGATATGGAACAACAAGGCTAAAATAGCAGAAGAAAGCAGAAAGAACACATTTTGCTGAATTAGGTTAAAATAGGTAGAAATGAGCACACACCGAA
>JAVCKU010000150.1:5382857-5394347 GCA_032273985.1 Hypsolebias coamazonicus | reverse complement strand
GGGAGACTGACTCCAACATCTTCTGTGCAGCCTTCACCACTCTCTGCAAAGCTTTTCTTTCTGCAGCTGTGCAGCCTTCATGCCACATGTTGATGCTGGAGCACAGGATGCTCTCCACTGCACACCTGTAGAAGGAGGTGAGGACTGAGTCACATTCAGCTACTGCCACATCAAATTTAGCACAATATTTTAAAAATTGGCTGAATTACATCTACTTTAATTTTCTTTATGTGGAAGCCATCTTGAATTGGATTTTATTCAAAAGTTACTTCTTTTAGCCGAACATCCATAGTCATCTAGATTTTATTGTTTGGCCATAATCTAGAAGGGAAAGCTGAAGCTGAGCTCAATTCAAGCTGGCACCAGTTTAAACTGTGATTTAAAGCACAACTGGATCATTAAGTTTCTCGTCCATCCTTCCCTGAGTTCAGTCACAGCGCTGCTATATTAGCTTTTAGCACTTTTCTGTCTTTGTAGGGCGAAACATATATGTATTGCCATTTTTATACAGGCAGTGCATTCTTGAAATGTCCATAAGAAGATCTGATATTCTTGCAGAATTATTGTCTCAGCAATGAGACACTTTGCTGCGTTTCGGAGCGTTGCAGTGCAGGGTGCACGAGTTGGACACATTCTGCAACTTCATTCTCGTTTCTGCTGACCCGCAAGTTACGTTCCACTTGTTTCTTCACATTAAAAACACCTGCTCCTGTTGTTTTCATCACACTGTGGGTAAAATGCAGATGGCGTTCTACATCATGTTTTCTCTCCTGCATCCTCCTCCTCACTGTTGTGAAGTGCACAACGTGCAGGTGGATTTATTTCTCCTGAATATCTCTGCAGCTTTTGTGGGAAAATAGTTTGACTTTCATTTCCCTTATTAGTTTCTTATATTTTCTTTTAATTAGCACTTTGAGTATTTTATTAACACGACAGAAAACCATTGAAGAAACTGATCCATGTCCAACACTCCTCAATCAACTGTTAATCTGAATCAGTGTGGGATTTTTTAATTCTAATTTGTTTGTTTTTTAGGGTCTTCCATGTCTATTTTCTTTAGTCAGATTTGTGCCTGTGAAATAATTGCCTCCTGTTTCATTTATACGTTTTAATCTGCATTATTTACAGCTTTAGGAAAGTTTGAAGGCACTTTATTGGAAGTATACTGTATTATGAAATTGTCTCGTGGATGAATGACCTTATCTAACTGAGGAAATGAGACTCTGATCTTTTCCTTACACAAACTAAATTAAGTTTTCACCTCTTATCTGCTGAATATCTATTAAAGTTCCACATTATAAAGTGCTTTCAGTTCCCTTGCTCAATAAAAGATTATCAGCTGCCCAGATATTGCTCCCCTGTTTTTTTCTCTGTGCATTATAATGTCAATTTCCCTGAATCAAACTGAAGGAGAAATGAGCCTCCAATCCTTTCTAAGCCTTGCACTCTGGCCTGCCTTAGAAATTTGAAATGTGGTATTTTAGCTTGTTGAATTTCATGGTCTAAAAAGCAAATAGACTGTGATGTATGTGGCGGTAATAAAAGTAATATTTTTCTACAAAATGGTTTTGCGTCTTTTTTTTCTTCTCAGTTCAGTTTCCACTTATCTCCCTTTCTCTTCACTCCCACTCTTTCAGTCTGACTTACTTTTCATTTAAAAGCAAATAAAGCGAGCCCCGATGCTTATCACATAATGAAAGCTGCCAGCTTCATGCAGGTCCGGCTGAAAAGTAGACCAGCGCTGCTGCTGTTATTTCCCCTCGACAGCCTGAACGCAGTGGTTTAGAGGAGATCCTGTGTTTGATCTCTGTAGAAAATTTCAAACAAGATCGCTCACTTTTCGAGCCGATTGAGCGTCGTGTGTTTTCCACCTGCAACGTTTCAGATGTTATCGCAGCTTGATGCAGAGCTCTGAGCGTCAAGTGGATGGTGGAGATTAACGCTGCTCGTTCTCTCTTTCTCTCTGTGACAGATCGGAAAGCTGCGGACTTCGGGAACGATCCTGCGTTCAATCACAAGCAGCACATCAATGGAGGTGAGGTCCTGTCCTCTGCTCTCAGCCCGAGGACGTGCTGGCTAGTCTCGCCCCGAAGACGAGTCAAATCACAGACATGCCTGTGGCAACAGTGACAGACAACCTGAGCTGTGCGCAAGTGCATGTCAGATAGAATAAATAGAATTTAAAATTTTGTTACAAAATACTTTTTTTGGTGCCACTGTACAATCAGATATATGGATTTCTTATAAGTATTTTATAGATATGTTATTAATTCCTCTATAAACACTTTATACATCATTAATAACTGCTTATTATGCATTAATTAAAAGTGACAGGGAGACAAAACTGACCAGTTTCTTCCCACATCTGTTCACCTATATACTTCATCGAAATGTTATATTAAACATTTCAGACTTAAGTTACCACCTTGTGAGCACAATAAGTATTTGTATACCTATTTCTTTAGCATATAATATTTTATCACTGCATTCTAAGTATTGATGGATTTCATATTTTTATGCCTTTTTATATCTTACCTGTGTCTTTGCTTCACTTATAATGTTTGATTACTTGTAATTAAATCAATTATGAACTTGTATGATTTATCATTAGCAATTGTGAAATTATATGTAGCATGTAAAGTGATTAGTGAACACTTAAAATGAATGCAGGAATAAATGAAGACACACACATATTGTATAAAATGCATCATCAGTGACATTTCAAAGCTTGATATAAGATATAAAAAGGCATAAAAATACGAAATCCATCAGTATCTACAACTAATATTGTATCCTAAAAAAATTACAAATGCTTCTTGTGCTCACAAGGTAGTAACTTAGTCTGAAATGTTTAATATAACAACTCTAGATGAAATATATAGCAGATGTGGATCACTATTGGCAAAAAAAACGTCAGTTTTGTTTCCCTGCCACCCTTAATCAATGCATAATAAACAATTATTAATGACTTATAAAGTGTTTAGAGGAATTAATAACATATCTACAAACTATTTATTTGCATCTATAAGGGGAGCCTTATTGTAAAGTGGTAGCCTTTTTTTTAATTGTTTAAATGACGTGAGACAGACCACTCACATGTGCCTGTAACAAATTATCGGATTGTTACTAATTCTGGTTTATTGCCGCTCCTTGACATGCACAGGGTTCACTTCAAGTTCAAGTCAATTTTAATGTCATTTCCATCACATGTGGTACATGAGGTGGAATGAAATGATGTACTCGGGGTCCCAGTTACACCCAAAAATAGCAAAAATAGGAAGTATTAAAAGAGACAGTATATAAGGTTTTAATATATTCACTAAGGTATACGTTAAACGAACAGCAAACGGTATGCTAAAAGATCTAAGATATATGCTAAACACTGATAATGTAAAACAATATGGCGTAACAACAGCAGCATGAGATAATCAGCAGCATGAGATAATCAGCAGCACAGTGTCACATATTAAAGTGGCATTACAGTGATTTTTTTTTTTCTCGACTTGAAGCATTTGTTTACATCCAGTTTGGGATGTTTCTGTGTTTCTGTTTTAGCTTGTTCTTCCGTTAAACTCTGAAAACGATGGATTAGCAAGGTTCCCTGGTAGAAAAATCTAAAAAAGCTAAGTCTGGTCCTCTGGACATTCAAAAAACATAACAAAGCAAAAAAACTGTAGAAACGTTTCGTCTTTCGTCCGAAAGACTTCCTCAGTCTGAGGTGCTGTATTCAGCTCAGGTTGTCTTCCCAAAAATAATAAGGGTACACTAAATCCAACACAGACATATTACCTTTAATTCCATGATGTGTCTAAAGTAGCTTTAAGCTTATACATTAAATACATTTTAAAACGTCTACTGATTAGAAATGATGTGAATCAGTATATTTCCTTGAGGTGAAGCTCAGTTAATTCCAAATTTATCAACGAAGAATCCTCGTCGGGGTCTCTTGGTTTTACTTTTCAACACAAATTAACATCACGGTTCTTCATGTGTTTTAATCCATGTGACATAAACGACATGGTGCAATGTCCATAAAAACAGAAGGCAGGATGTCTAAAGACAGGAAAGGTGAACATTTAAAGGTGTGCTTCAAGATATCAGGGTCTACATTTGAAGTATTTTTGTTGTCTTGTTTTGTAATTGTTATTGGGTTATTTTCTTGTTGTTACCAAATCTCATCAAAATATTACCAAAATAATAAAAAAATTGACATTAAAAACTCCAATAAAAAGGTTTTAGCAGCCACTCCAAGCCCTGGGTAAAAGAATACAAAATGGAAGTACTGTACAAAAGCTTTTTGTGTTGTTGTTGTTTTTGTTTTGATCACTCAGAACACTAATGTTATTTAATTTAGATGTATGAAAAGTGATATTTGGGAAGAAAGACCACAACTAAACCCTCCCAGACACAACCTTTGCCACTGAAAACCTTTAACATGTTAAATCTTGAAGACAAGGTCCAGCAAACAAATTCAGTTCCCACGCCTTTTTTCTTTCCTTCTCTTCTGTTAGGTGTGGTCTTCACCAACAACTCAGCTGTATCATTAAAAAAAGAAATGTATTCTGTAAATCTTTTCAGAACTGCAGGGAGTGACCCACCTCAGAGCTGATACAGACACAAATGAGTCCAATTAAAGCCATAAATCACATGGAATATATTTTATTATTCACTTTGGGTTCTGTACTCTGGCTTTTTTTTTTTTTTTGTGCACAGTGTATGGTGTTAAAATGTGAAACTTGTAATGAGAGCTAACATCAGCGACACCAGTATTACTTTTTTATTATTATTATTTTGCCTGAAGGCAGCCACCGCAATGCGTACTCCCATAAATTTTATATCAAAATGACCAGCTCGGCACCATGATGTGTGCTATTACTTTTATTGGTGTTTCAAGTTACTATGGCAACATAATTTGCAAACAGCTGTGCCATTTTTCTCATTGAAACAAACTATAAATCTGCCATTTGTAGAGATATTAAGCTGATATTTTGTGTGGTAGTTGAAAGCAATGCCCCATAAATACTGAATTCAAATAAAAAATGTAAGATGGCCACCAAAGCTACATTTAAATGGCTTTAACACAGCTATTTTTACACAAACAGAGCTGGAATTTGGTGTGGTTATGGCTGAGAATGTTCTCCATGACAAACTGAATCCAAATAAAAAAACTGAAGAGGGCTACCATAGCTTAAAAGAAAAGAAAAGAATACTATAGGTCATGGATTTTTTTTTTGCCACACTGAGCTGAAAGTTGATATGAGCGTGAACCCCAACACACAGTACTGTCAAATCAAAATTTTAAATGGCCGCAATGTGGCGGTCCCTGTCAAAGTTTCTCTGGGAACTTTCCAATTTCCTTTTTTAAACAAGTGATTACACACTCAAAAAGAGTTTCAATTAAACACGTAGATTTAAATATATATATATAATGTAGTTTAAAAAAAATACTGATAAAATTAAAGTACCTAAAGCAAAACAGAGTCTTATAAGAGGGAAATGCACAAGTTTCCAGTCCCGCCATTTCTGTTTCAGATGAAGTCTGTCGATCTTCAGCTATAGCTGAAACTGGACTTTTCTTCCCCTCGGAGTTAAAGTTGCAAACTCCTCCTGAACCTTTAGCTGACATGTGAGGTTGGTTCTTTTCTTTGAGGCTGCAGAGTGGTCTGGATAATGCTAGTTCCTTTGGTTCCTCATTTTAGTTATTACAACAAATTCAATTCTGTTTTGTTTCTCCTTTTACAGTAACGTGCTGAAATGCAATGTCTTCTTCTTTTCTTTTTTTTCTTTTTTTTTTTTGGTGTGTTCAGTGAGACTCGGGCTGCTTTACTGTGCCATGCAAATCACAAAATAACAAGCTTATACTACAACTTTATATAGACCCAAACTCTTTTATGTTAATTCATCATGACAGAGTCAGTGTGGTGATGAACATCAGGCTATGAAAACTCTCCTTTTAGGAAAACTGTTGATGATGTTGATGATGCACAAACTGAAATCACTTGAGCTGCAATGGTTTGTTGCATATTTATAGTGTACAGGTAGTCCTCGACTTACGACGTAGATCCGTTCTCACGCGGCGTCATAAACCAAATTTGACATAAGTCGGAACGTACGTAAATAAATGTGACGTACCTGTTTTACTAAGCGCGTAAACCGATTTCCGACGTAAGTCCATGGTGATGGCCTTCCTTTTCCTCGATGCACTGCATCAGAAGAGTCCTCCTTGCGTTTTGGGAGCCATAATGAAGTGCTAATGGCCTACTGGGATGCTAGTGACACCGTCCTCCGCCGTATAGTACTGTATTCCTCCGCCGCTGCACCGCGTACTGTATTCTTTCGCCGCTGTGCCGCTGTGTATTTTCAACGTAAGTCCATGGTGATGGCCTTCCTTTTCCTCGATGCACTGCCATCAGAAGAGTCCTCTTTGTGTTTTGGGAGCTATAATGAAGGGCTAACGAAGGGCTAATGGCCTACTGGGATGCTAGTGATGCCCTCCTCCTCCGTACAGTACTGTATTCCTCCGCCGCTGCACTGCATACTGTATTCTTCGGCCGCTGCGCTGCCGCGTTACGACGTCTAACGTCGTAAAACCGTTGTAAAACTGTCGTAAAAACCGACGTAAAAACTGATGTAAAAACTACGTAAAAATGATGTAAAACTGAGGTAACCGCATAACGTGAATAAGGGAGATGCGTCTTAACATCAAAAGTTGTAAGACGAGACCGTCATAACCCGAGACCGTTGTAACCCTAGGACTACCTACTTGCCGCCCAACATGTCGCACTGCCATATAAGTCGCATCAGTCAAAATATATCTAACAAAGTGGAAAAAACATAAATATGTTGCTTCGCCGTATAAGTCGCATCTATTATGCGTCACCTCTGACACATTGCGTTTGTTATGCATCACTGCTGACCACCAGAAACGTGGGCTGGTGTTGTGCCAAAAATCGATCGGCTGCCGTTGGGAAGCGTGCACGGGAGGACTTTAACAAGAATTTAACAAGAATAACACTTAAAAACAATGATTTGCTTGCTCGAGATTATAGCAAAGGTGTGTCTCAGTTGAACTTTTCCTTAACACATGCACTTTAATGGTCATATCAGCTGTATTTGCTCCAGGAACTCCAGAGCGAGACAGAGTCTTTGTATGGCAAGCCAAGTGTCTCATTAATAATCACTTTTACACATTAATGAGACACTTGGCTTGCCATACTAGTCGAGAGCCCTCTAGTGGCTGAAAATGGTAGTGTTCAATGTTTTCCATGTCAGAATGAATGAAATTGTCAGATCTCAGCCAAAAATGTAGTTATAAATATGGGGAAAAACATAAATAAGTCACTTCACTGTATTTGCAGGCATGCTAATTCATGGAAAAAACTGACGTATACTGCAAAAATTACGGTACTTTGATTGAAGTAAAATAAAATCTGTATTTGTCTAAAATAAAATATATGAGTTGTAAGTTTTTTTCTCATTCTACTTTGTCTCGGTGTCTTCTCAGGCTGGCCATCCTTCTTCTCCACCCCATCCTCTGATGTAGACCCCCCCTCTGTCACGCTGGTGTCAGAAAAGGACAAGGACAACGCCTGGCTGTACACGCTGGACCCCATCCTCCTCACCATCATTGTGATGAGCTCGCTGGGCGTCCTGCTGGGAGCCGTCTGCGCTGGGCTGCTCCTCTACTGCACGTGCTCGTACAGCGGGCTGTCGTCGCGCTCCTCCACGACGCTGGAGAACTACAACTTTGAGCTGTACGATGGGATCAAGCACAAGGTGAAGATAAATCAGCAGAGGTGCTGCTCGGAGGCGTGAGGAGTGATGGGGGGAAGCTGTGATCTTCTACATAAAGGATGTTTTTTAAAGTTTGGACATCATGAAAAGAAGAGCTATCCCCCACCTGAAATCCCCCTTTTGCGCTGATGTCTAATGGGGTAAGATTCAACCTCGCCCACTTTTTATGTGCCGGGGGGACTTCTGATCTTCTCCTCTACATGATTTGAGGCCTAAACCGAGGGAACAGCCGACCCCGGTCTCCCCTGACTACAGTCCCATTTCTCCTCTGCCTGCAGGAGAAAATCTGCTCGATACTAAAAAGCCTGAGTGAATGAAGGAATGAATAAAATTATATAAGTGACTAAACTACAGCAGAAGACCCACCAACCGCTGGGGTGAAGATGCACTGGAGATGGACTACATCCCCCCAGACAATCTGGACATTTAGACCACAAATGGCAGCGCAGTCTGGGATGTTTACTGGCCGAGTAAAGACTTTGCTCGGTACTTTGCAGAAGAGCAAAATAGTTTCTCCTCATCAGACAAAGATCTTAAAGTTCCAGCTTCTGATTGAAGACTTCTTCGCCAGTGGTCCATTTCCGTGGGTGCTTCTGACTCAGATCAGCACATATAAAGTGAATGCCTATTCCGCTAAATATCTACACAAGATGCCGAATCCAGACAACTCAAATGACTCTAGATTTCTAAAAAAAAGTGGAAGGGGAAAAAGGTGAAAAGAGAACGACTATGGACATTTTTTTCCTTTTTTCGTTTGATTTTGAAAGTTTTAGCTCTTGAGTTCTGTGAGTTTTAAACGTCCATTAGCCTGCCATGTGGTGCGCGCTAGCTCCTTCGTCTGCCTTCAGTCTGCGCTTCGTGAAACCAGTGGCATAGAAGAGTAACGGTGACTGTTTTTGTTCTGTTTTAGACTCGTGTCCATTCGGATAAAAAGGCGAAGAAAAGCCAAGCTTCAGTTCGTAGCAGCCCTGTAGAGCTCTTATGGCATTTCTTTTGAGACTTTTTTTTCAGACTTTTGTTGGACTCTGTGGTCTTACTTGCTACTTTAGTCCTATTTTACATTTCCCATTGCCGATTATAAATATTTGAAAAGAGTAGGGGGGAGTTAAAGTTATACAAAAGACAGAAAGTTTATCTAAATCTAACATGCTGTTATGGAGTTGTGCTTTAGATTCAGTATTCTAGAGTGTTTTTATTTTCTTATTTTTTGGCTTATATCTTTTTTTTTTGTTTGTTTCAAATTGTATGATGCCCAAATGAGGAAGAGACACTGTGTAAACAAAATGTCAGTGATTAATTTATTGCAACCTATGGATTGCCAAAGAGCTGTGTTATGTGCTCAGTGGGTCTGAACAAGTGTTAAAGGAGGCAGGATGGATTTAGAGTGATGGATAATTAAGTTAATCCAGCACCCTTAATCCCGAGGAAAGTAAATCCTGCTCAAAAGAAAGGAATCTGGTGATTGAAGGAGGGAAAGAATCATACCGTTGACTTTTTTTATTTTTTTGGACACACAATCGAGCCTTAAGCAAACTACAGTATACGCTGTATTGGAGGACAGCCATTAAGGAGGGCCAGTGCTGCTGGAGAGACTGACGACCTGAACTGGACGTACATTTACAGAACACACACATAAATACACACTTCTGTGTTTGTGGGGGATCATGACTTAATGCATCCTTAGCCCCCTCGCATTAACCAAGGCCATACCCTGAGCAACCATTTAACCATTTCCACTTCATGCATGACAAATGTAACTACCGTTCTGTGCAAAACTGTGCTTTATTTTTAATTTAGTATGCACGGCTTACAGTCAGGTGCGTTCTATAGACCGGCAATTACGGTAATTACTTTCACCAAGATGAAGAGAAAACGCAAAACAAAAAAGACGGTCATGTTTACTTGCAAGCGGAAACCCCAAACGGTTCATTTTCTTTTCAAATTAATAATTTAAAGAGGTCTAAATCACTATAAACAACTTATCAGAACATTAGATTGGTTTGATAAAATACATGTTTGCATTACAAACAAATATTAGGTTTCAACTTGTTGATATTGTTGGCAGAATGTGAATGTAACACTTGTGTTGTCGATGCTGATCCCTTCAGCGGGGCTCGTCACCGGTTGCCCTTTCTGATGCAACCTGGGCTCGAACCTGCAGCCTCATGGTTATGAGACCACGGCGCTGACCACCAATCCACCGAAGCCCTCCCAAAAGAAAATCACTTACTGGTTAAAGAGTAAAAAATAATAATGATAGTGAACCAAGTTTCCGCTGAGGGATTTTATTTTTCTTTAAAAAAAAAAAGTCTTGCAGTTTCAGGGCATCAAAAGACAAGTTCACATAATTTATTAGGGTTCACTCGACTGGGTTCTTACAGTTACTAATGCTTGCCTGGTTGAAAAAACTTTAAATTTTTATATATATATATGTATACTGTATACATATATATATATATATATATATATATATATACACACGCACACACAGACTCATCCCATTACTCAAAAACCAAAACTAAAGAAAAACCTTTACAAACAGAGAAAAATGGTTGAACATTTTAAATAATTTAAACTTGAAACTGGTAAACAAAACAGATTTATAATGAGTGGAAGTTTTTCCAATTTTTTTAATGTTTATTCATCAAGTTGTTGTTTTTTTTGTTTTTTTTTAGTGTAGCTTCAGTGATCAGTGAACATTCATAGCCAGAATAATGAGCTGCCATTTTACTCTAAATTGCTTTAATTTTTTTGGTATTTTAATACAACAAAGGCACGCAAAGCCATAAACAAACACGTTCTGTCACGGTAACACACTGTTCCACTGATCTAAGCTAAATTTATGTAGCAGATAATTCAGATGAGGCATGTTTGAACACATCATTTAACATCGAAAACATCATAATTATCAAACCTACCAATCAGTAATTGTCTTATATGCTGTGTTAGAAAAGATAAAATACGTATTTAATCATTCCTAGTTAGAAAATGAACACCAGGCTAAGTAATTACAATAATAATTTTGCTTTTATTTAAACTAAATCTCTTGCTAATGATGATTTTTAGGAGCATAACAGGACTATTTCTGCTTGCATTTAAACATAACCAGGAAAGAGGAAAAACAGGTGGACTGCCAGCATCAGTGACAAAATGGTTCTGCAAATTTAGACAGCACTTCAGGGACAGTTTGTGTTTGTGTGTCCTTATTTAATCATTAACGTATTTTCCGGTGTATAAGTTGCTCCTGAGTATAAGTCGCATCAGTCAAAAAGGCATCATGAAAAGGCAAAAACATATAAGTCGCATTTATTATGCATCACCGCAGACCCGTCGCATTTATTATGCGTTTTTTTTAATGGTCAAAACTGCTTCATTTCACCTGGGCAGTGTGGTCGCCATCCATCCATGCATCGTGGCCGGAGCCGCTAGCTCTCCAACGTTCCTCCACCTGCACCATCTGAGTGAAGGGAGTGCACACGGGAGGACTCGCTGTTGCAGTTCTTCAACATTTAACAAGCTTAACACTTAAAAACAATTATTTGTTTGTTCAATATTATAGCAAAGCTGTGTCTCAATTTAACTTTTCCTTAACAAATGCACTTTAATGATCAAAACAGCTTTATTTTGCCTGGGTGGTGCGGCAACATCCATCCATCCATGCATTGCAGCCAGAGCCGCTATCTCTCCATCGTTTCT
>JAVCKU010000150.1:5369958-5382757 GCA_032273985.1 Hypsolebias coamazonicus | reverse complement strand
CAGCCAGAGCCGCTATCTCTCCATCGTTTCTCTGCATGCATCAGCTGAGTGAAGTGTGCGCACACGGGAGGACTCGCTGTTGCAGTTCTTAGACATTTAAAGCCTCAATCAAAAATTGCGTTTTGAATATGGAAAAAAAAAAAAACATATAAGTCACAGGACTGACAAATCTATGCTAAAATCTGTGACCTGTATGCCGGAAAATACGGTATATACGCCTTTATGGTGTCACACTGCACACAAAATGCTTCATTTAGATGTAGAAGGTCAAAATGACACAAAACTATTGTTTTTTTTTTTCCTACTTGAGATGCAAAAGACAAAGAAGATAATGTAAGACTGGCGAAAGGACACGTGGAAGAGGAGACACAACAGAGAATGAGAAGCAAACGCACGATCAAAGCAAAAATCTTTCAGATTCGCGACAGATCTCTGCAGAACGTCAGCAGATGAACGTAAATTCTTGAGAGACTCTGCGAAGGACTCGGGTCGTGCTGTCGTCGTTCTCCGCGGTGAAACTTGTTAGAAAAGTGGGAAAAGTTGCGACGAACAAGAAAAACTTCAGTCACTTGTTGCATCCTTACCTGGAGCAGCTATTTTATTTATTTATTTCATTTTGACTCCTCTCTCATCTCCCAACAGTTACAGACATGCATTCAGGTAGCCATGAGATATATTAGAATAAAACAAACAAAAATAAAAGGCTTATTAAAAGGGTGTTAAATGATCGCCAAAAAACAAGAGAATAAGGGAACAATGAGAGGAGAGAGAGAAATTGCTGTTCATTAAATCATGTTTTCTTTGGACAGTTCTCTAAGTGCCTTGGAGCTTTCTCATTTCAATGTATTTAATTTCTTTAACTCTTTCTCTCTGATGTCTCGCTCTGGCGCTCTTACACGCAAACACACAACCAAAATATTAAGTGATGAGCTGCGAGCGCTCGTTTGGTCTCACTTAGTTTATTAGTTCTCTCTGAAAAACCTGGATAGTATTACCTCTTCTGTCGCCACACACACACACACACCCACACACACAATGTATGCACAACTGACTGACACAAACACAGTGACACATTTACAGCACTGGCCAGAAATCTCAAACTGTTGTTTGTAGACTTTGTACAGAAAATTTTCTTTTTTAATGTTATTATTATTATTGTTATTATTATTATTTAATAAAGGCTAAATAACAAGTCGCCTGGGTGGATGTCATTTTTCTTGTGTGATTTAATCTAGTGCAACTCCCAACTACTTAACAACCTGTATGAATATTCAAAAAGGACCTTAAAACGTTTTTGAGATATACCCTTTTTTTTTTTTTGGATTATAAGGCACACTTAAAATCCTTTAATTTTCTCAGAAATCAACAGTGAACCTTACAATCCAGTGCGCCTTATAGAAGGAAAAATACGGTAGAAGTTTAATCAGTTAAACGTTTTTTGCATAATTTGACTGAAATGCAACAAACTTTCTGCAAGAACACATGAACGACAAGAAAGAAGGAAGTCTTTATTGCGTCTTAGTTTACCTTCATTTATTTTAAATATTACAATTATATTATGATAAATAATAAAAAGCACCATAAAAAAAGTTTACAGTGAAATTAAACTATTTAAAATTCAGACAAAACAAAAAGATGCCTGCTATGATGAGGGGGAAAAAAAACGGAAGAATTGGTGTAAAAAGATAAAATAATTTATTTATAAAGGCATCAGGTGATCAGTGTTGAATGTAATAAACGAAAAAGATTTTTTAAAGGGATTTATTCCAAAAGATTAAATCATAAACTTGGGCACAGCTACTAAAGTCCAGGCCAGGTTGAGGTTTAAAGGTAAACACATCAAAATAGATGAACTTGTACATATAACCTGAACAGCTGTAGTAAAAATATGCACTTATACTTTAATTTTTCACTTACTAGAAAAGGTTTGCACAAATACTTATTGAATGTAAAAGCTCAGAATAAAACAATTACAACTGTGTAAAATTAACTGTATGTAAATAAGAGTTACAAACTTAAAACCTGCACATTTGTCATATGGATGACTAAATCAACGTTCTAGTTCCACATTTATGTTTAATATAAGAGGGCAGTAAAACAATGTGTAGTCTAAATGAGTTGTTTAAGCCATGTGCGCAAAATAAGATGATTTTCACAAACTGGACGCTCAGTAATTTATTTTATCCTTTATTTAAATAGTCTCCAACTAACTCAATTATTTATCAGCTTAAGAATTTCTGGCATGGTGCGTCGAGCTCCACCTCCACGTTGCTGTTCATTTCAGTTCATTCTCAAACATTTCGGCTCACAACCTGAACCTGTATCCAATTTACTGCGTTAACAATTGGCTTCTCGTTGCTCCCCAAAGTCCAACCTTAGCAAAAAATTAAAATTAAAATAAAAAAAAATGGCAGCGACAACACAAGCATCATTATCATTCAGTGGTGTAGTCTACAATGTTTGTATTGGGTAAAGTTTGTTTTACGTT
Source organism: Hypsolebias coamazonicus (assembly GCA_032273985.1). Lineage (NCBI taxonomy): Eukaryota > Metazoa > Chordata > Actinopteri > Cyprinodontiformes > Rivulidae > Hypsolebias > Hypsolebias coamazonicus. The sequence goes on along the minus strand of JAVCKU010000150.1, from coordinate 5,380,269 downwards.
GGACACCGCTGAAGCCGTACAGGTATGCCGTGCTTAGAAACCAAAGTACACTGGTTAGTACAATGTAATCGGCAATTTATTTTGATTTTTTTTTTAACTTTTGAACATTTCCAAATTTCTCTGATACTTATATTTGAATAAAAGAACAACAAACTTTATACAACAGTTGGCGTTGTATTAAAAACATGTTGTAGAATTTATAACAGTATCAAAGCAAAACATGTTCAAGTATTAAGTAGTAAGTACAGAAGTATTAATTATACAATAATTTGCTGGATAAGTGAATGTAATAAACAAGCGCTGCAGACCGATAGACACGTGCCTAATGGTCATGTATCACTGGGCACGTTTAAGTGGGTATACTGACATTTTTAAGCTGTTCTAGTGAGTATACTCCGTATACCGGCGTACTGCTATCACTAGAAGCTTAAGCCTTGTAGTGGAGGCGTGGCTGACTGCTAACAGCTGCTAACAGCTGCTAACAGCTGCAGCTTCTGGGTTTGGGAAGGACTGTGGCAAAAGTAAATAAAAAAGAACAACAAAATTCCCATTCACTTTTCACTTCTTGCTTTTTTGCTTTTCACCTTTATCACCCCTCGTCTTCCGTCTTGGGATGTTCTGACGCTGAAGCCCGTCTGAGGCCACAGAAGGAGAGATCAGAGATTCTGTCTCTGCTTAACTGAACTGTGGACACTTTTCTCTAATTAGCATGCAAGCATGACAACATGCTAACTTAAAGCTGCCAGATCTGTGGAGATTAATCTGAAGATCACAGCAGGAAATCTGCTCTACTGATCTGTCTTCACGGGTTTAAAGCAATGGATGAAAATGACAAGAGTTTCGGACAACAAGCTCTCTGCAAAACACATCATGCATATAATCAGTGCAAAACCCAAATAAAAAAAGATTCAATCTTCTTTTCGACTTTATATTTTATAGAACATTTGCTTTATTCCCATTTTCTCTATAATTAACCTGCCTGCATCAGCATCTTCACCTTTTACATTCCTCCATCATCCCGCTCTTCCTCTTCTCCACAAACTGACCTGATTCTCACGCTGGCGAGCTGTGTACTCCTGCACAAGTGTCAACATTTCTGCACACGTCGAGTTGAACAGAGGCGTGCACACTCCAGCGTGGCAGCTTGATGCTCGGGAATGCACGCGAGCACTTCAGGCAGGTCTCTTGTGGTTGGCATTTGCTGAGAGCGTAACCTACTAACACGGATTTCTCCCTCTCTGCTGAGCGGCACAAATCGCTGATCAAACACGCGCCTAGATAACACATTTCTGCTTTTTCAGCTTGTTTAGCCTCAAACCAAACAGAAGTTATTGGAACAACAGAGTTGTCCTCATTGTTTTTTTTTTTGTTTGTTTGTTTTTTTTAAGCCCAGCTCAAAAGAACAAAATGAAAAATGGAAACATTTTAAAATTTTCTAAATTATGAACAAATAATTCAAGCTGAGAAAAACTTACCAGCCTTTTTGCGATCATTTCTTCTTTTCATTTGGGTCCAAATGTTTGGCCGTCTGAGCAGATGGCCAGGCCTTCTTCATTCTGAACCCCCCATCAGGCTTTTTTGGGGGGGAAACTGAAGAGTTTCCATGCCAACCAAAGGATAAAATTTCTCTAGAGTGTCTTGAATCTGCCTTGGGGTCTTCTTATAGTAGAAAATATCCCAAATACCTCCTTTGGGAGAGTCGACTGGATGCTTTTCGTTCTAGTGAAAGGTGCTGCTCAGAAAAGTTACCAGAGCCCCGTCAAATTTAATTTTATGCCACCAGAAAACATTAAACATGAGCAAAGCAGTTATTTTATTTTTTGATTTTAGAAAATAAAAGCTTTCCCCCCACAAAGTGTACAATATTTCCCAAATAATACACAGAAACATAAGCAACTGGCAGCCTGGTTAAGTGTTGCAGACCTGCTGGGTGATGCTGCGCAGCATCAACACAAAAACAATTCTAGCTCTGGGCCTGCGTTACTGCCCTATTCATAACTAAAAACTAAATAATAAATTATAATATTTACTTAATAATGACATTGAAATTGAAATCCAACATTCCTCCCACTTACACCGCTCCACACATGGGGGCACTGGCTCTTGTAAATGAATCCTCGTGGCTCACTGGGACTAGCCTGTATACATAAAGGTTGAATGAATGAATGAAGTTCTCTATAATTCTCTTGGAGCACCTTCCAGAATACTACAAACACCAAAAATGCTGGGTATTGCTGTTTGGCACAAAGGTATAAAGAGTTACCCCCAACTCAAAGGCACAGGGATCCTCCTCCTCATCTACCAGAGAAAACTTGCAGCAGGTGCCAAGCTGGGAGCAACAAGTAGGCATACACCACCCAGCACCTCTCACCATGGACTACTTCAGAGAGGAATAAGATCCAGACCCTATTAAGGAGATTGTTTCCAGAACCCCTGTAGGTGAGCCTACATCTAGTCCAGGGGTCTGCAACCTGCGGCTCTGGAGCCACATGTGGCTCTTTGGCCCCTCTGCAGCAGCTCGTTCAAGTTTTGACAAAAACTAACATAACTGAATTTTACTGGTTGTTATAAAAACAACTAAAAGAGCTAGTTTTAGCAGTTTTCCTTTTGCAAATATGTGAATAATGACATCACAAGGAGTAAACTATACTCACTTTCACTTTACGCTTCCTTTCTTCATCGTAGGATTCTTAATTTTTCTACAATAATTAAAAAAAAAAAAAATCACACAGTTCTGCAGTTTCTTGTTTTAGTTTTTTAGAAATTGGGCAAAAACTTGATTATTTTTCCTTCTTTACAAGAATCTTGACTTTTATTTGGCTTAAAATGTAAAAACATCAATGAATTAAAAACATTATTAGGTATTTTCAGTTTTATGAAATCATCCCTACTGGCCTGAAAAGCACCCTCTCCAACAAACTTAAAGTGGTCCGTGGGCCACCAGTGGAGAATCCCAGTTGTGGCAGGTATTGCGGCTCTGGACACGTTTAGTGAACAAAGGGGCAGAAATGGTTCTTTTGATTGTAAAAGTTGCAGACCCTCGATCTAGTCAGTACCTCTCAACCTCATGTACAAGATCAGGCTCCTTCCCCAACAGAGAGGTGACCCTCCATTCCCAAAAACCAGCTTTGGTAAAATGGGGTCAGCCCCCACCTCTGCCACCCACAGCACAGCACTATAGGTAGCAGCACTTTTTATGTTGATGGTGTTGGTCATCTTCCAGCACCGTTCTCTGCTTATGTCCCAAACTCACCGACTGCACGCTTGCAAATTAATTTCCATTCTATCAGATAAAACATACAATATATTGCTGTGCATATGTTGGAGTAGGACTGCTGTAAATCTAATCACAGCTTAAGTTTTCATCTTGTTGCAGTCTCATTCGTGGTTTTGTTTTATTATTTGTTTGACTTCGTGCCAGGGAATTTATGCAGATCCTTTAAGAAATTTAGAAAATTTTAAAATTATGCTAAACCATACAATATACCAAATAAATAATTGTATTCGCGTTTAATTTTTAGGTACAGTTTTCCTATTTCTCGTCAGCATCCATCAATATTTTTGTCCAAACTTGTGAATTTTTAAATGATTTGATTCAGACTAGGCTGATTTGGATAAAGTAACCAGTATATCCAACCTTCTAATGAAACTAAGAAATGCAGATAACTCAGAAAACCCACACAGCTCTGAGTAAAAGAGAGATGTACACTCATGGCTCCAAGATAATGGATAAAACAAAGTTGTTTTTTTATGTTGGGAGTGTTAATTAGTGAGTCAGAGCAGCTGAGAAGATTAGAAATAAATGACAGGTGTGTGTGACTGTGCAAACAGGAAGCTGTGGTAAAGATATGACCATAGAAAAATATAAAATCTCCAGACTGAACAGATGGCAAAAAATATTTGATTAACTAAAAGACTGGAAGAAATAACTAACTATGTATACAGAAATATCCTGAGACAATAAACTAACACAGGAACACATCCAGTGATTAGCTGTTCTGTAAAATCTGTGCTGTTGTGCATGAGTTATTTTGCTAACAGACAGACAGGAGTGACTCAAACAGTAAGTGCCAAAGTTTCAAACCAATTTGTGTGATCAGTTGGCGTTCAGCGTATGATTTGGGGGTGGCCCTCAGCTACAACAACACAAAGGTTTAGCACATTATGTGTAAAACTGATTGCGTTATAGCCAGTTTGCTAAGGCTGGCTAGCTGTGGTGGCCATCTTAGATTGCATCATCTCTAAAATTTAATCAGTTGTAGATTTAAATACCTAACATCGACATATTTTTCAGTTTTGTCTCATGAATTTATCCAATCCATGCTTCCGTTATCTTTACCTGATTCTTCCTCGGGTCATGCGGGTCGTTGGTGCCCAATCCATCAATCACTGTGGGAGAGGAAGGGGACACTCTGGACAGGTCACAATCCATCACAGGGACCATGAAGTTATTTCAGCTCAAACAAACTGTAGCAGGGATGTAAAAGTTGTAAAAAAAATAAAAATAAAAAAATTAATAAAATATTTCCAGGCCTGAAATAGGATGGTCGAATCGTTAGGATAGACATAGCAACAAATCAGTATATTCAAGACAAACAATAGACAAATACATTATTACAGGTTGTCCCCGAGTTACGGCGCCCCCGACCTACGGCAACTCGGACTTACGGCGCCGCCCCCAGCGCCGTTATCACTCCTTATGTTGTCTTTTTTATGCAACATTTTATGTTTTTTTCCATTTTTTTAGGGTATTCTGTTAGCTAACTGCTTGGAAACACATTAAAACGGCGTTCTAAGTACGTTCTAGGTGTTTTACATTGAAAAAAAACGTGTTTAAAAAGACGTTACGGCTGCCATGTGCTTTCAGTTTCGGTTTAAATTTAAAATCCGCGTTTACGGCCGCCACGTGCGAGCAGTTTCAGTTTAAGTCTAAATCGGTATCCGGCCGGGCCGTTATAACGGAACTCGGACGTAAACCGAGGACTACCTGTATTTCTGGAAGGAGTTATTATTGTAGCATCTGCTATATAAAACTTGACTAAATCAGAAGAGTTATAAAGTTAGAATGTCAGAATTTTGATTAAAATTACGATGCTTTTATTCCTTTACCGACAGAACATTCTGAAATTAAGACATGTAATGTAACAAATATGTTCCCACTGTTATGTTATGTTTGTTACAAACATCGTCCCTTTGACTCGTTTTGGTTCTGCCATCCTCAGCACGGCATCGTTCCCATTGTCGAGCCTGAGATTCTTCCTGATGGTGACCACGACCTGAAGCGTTGCCAGTACATCACTGAGAAGGTCCTGGCTGCCGTCTACAAAGCCCTGTCCGACCACCATGTCTACCTGGAGGGCACCCTGCTCAAACCCAACATGGTTACCGCCGGACACTCCTGCTCACACAAGTACAGCAACCAGGAGATCGCCATGGCAACTGTAACAGCCCTGCGCCGCACCGTGCCCCCTGCAGTCCCTGGTCATTTGAACGCACAATCTTTCTGGCATGCACACAATAATTCACACAAGACTTAGTCGTCATGAGAAGTGCACCGCTAAACGTTCGTTCCTTCTGCTGCACAGGAATCACCTTCCTGTCTGGTGGCCAGAGCGAGGAGGAGGCCTCCGTCAATTTAAATGCCATGAACCAGTGCCCTTTGCACAGGCCCTGGGCTCTGACCTTCTCGTATGGCCGTGCCCTGCAGGCCTCCGCCCTGAAAGCCTGGGGAGGCAAGAAGGAGAATGGAAAAGCTTGCCAAGAAGAGTTTGTCAAGAGAGCTCTGGTATGTGTGTCAAAATAACTAGCATGAACAGTATTTCTTGAATTTTTGACACATTCGTTAATTATTGTTGTGTTTTTCTCCTCTTGTAGGCTAACAGCCTGGCCTGCCAGGGTAAATATGTTGCTTCTGGAGCCAGCGCTGCAGGTGGAGAGTCACTGTTTGTGGCTAACCATGCCTATTAAACAGTGACACCCTTCTCACCTTCTGCTCCGACTGTGCATCGTCATAGAAAAAGAGCATGTCTCATTTAAAGCAGAGTCTTTGTCCTCCACTTGTAACAGCAACATTACTTTATAACACCTCGGCAGAAAGAGAAAGAAGTTAAAAACTCTGAATTTAGAGGCTGATGAAAAACGTTGGACGCCATTCCCTTGCCTTTTATTTTTGAACACCTTTTTGTACAGGTGAAGATTCCCGATTTGTTTTTACACAACTTGGTTTTTTTTTGTTTGCTTTTAACAAGTGCAGAATGTAACTGGTGCGAATAAATAAAGTTTATACCCAAGTGTGCTGTTTTACTTCCTTTTCAGCGGGACTATTTCACTTCTTATTGCTCAATGTTTTTAAGGTCACATGAAACCGGCAGTGACAAACTGCCCACTTGTCAGTGAGTTGTATGACGTAGTATGGTGATGGAAAAGGTATTAGGCAAACGCAACATTTTTTTTTCTAAACAAATACATTTACAGGGCCATATGCATTCACAGAACGTTACAGAAAAAACTAAAATGAGTAGTATTTGCTACAAACGACTAAGGACTTAGGATATAAAACAAAAATATACCAACACACAAAAACAATTCATGTGTAAAAAATAACCAAACTATATTTTAAAGTACATCTTTCATCTCCCTTCACCCAATCAGAGTTTAAAATCTAAAATAAAATCTTCCCAAGAGATTTTAAAAACCTAAATCTGGTAACAGTGAGTCAGAGGGTGAGACTCAGCTGCAGAGCTAACAAATGTCGATGCATCAGATATGAGACACACCACAAATGCTCTGTCCATTTTAGTCCCAGCAGAATGTGACCTTCTCTTTGTCACCGTCTAAACTTGGAAACGGGCTGTGTTTAATAATAGACTCGCCTTGGTTTTGACACAGGGACATCTGGGGTTAAAAACTCGTGTTCTCTCTGGGTTCCTTGTTGGTAAGTGCTATTTCACAATCAGGATGATAAAATTTGGGGTAGGAAAGCAAAGAACAAAAATAATAATACAAAGCTATAAGTAGCTAATTCTGAGTTAGTCAGACTAACATTTTAAGCTTAAAAAAAGTGCCAACTAAAGTATAAATCAATTTAAAAACATAGAATCCAACAGGAAACAACCTGAAGATGAATTAACTGTTAAGAAGTATGTAATTTTTAACCTATTAACAGATAATTTGGGAACAATTAGTTCATCAAAATTGGTCAAATTACTATTACAACCTTCTTTGTGAGTATTTGTCATAACTTATATATACTGTATATTGTCAAGTTAGGTGGATGAAAAGAGGTGTTAAGGTGTTAAGAAAGCAATCTTGAGAGTAAATGGTTGATCAATAAAGAAATGTTTGTGGGTGTGTTGATTAAAATAAAGATTTTGTGTCTGTCTGTCAAGATGTTGAAACAGTCAAATGGTTTTATAATTTTTTTGTAAGCAAAATATCCTATGTAATCTATTTTGTGATTAAAAAAGTAATCATTGAGAGTTTTATAAGTTTATACCTATCTCTTTTAGCATTTTTTTTTATTATTTTTTTACATTTAAGATTAAACGTTCAGAGAAGCAGAGTGACTGTCAGATAAGTGCAGCGAACAGAAGGTTCACAATATGCTATGTAATAAACAGCTATGTATGCATATTGAACTTTTACTCCAGATTTAAATGGCTAAACAGCTGACTTCTTAGCTTTATATTCAGATATTTACTGTGGACACCATCATTAACTCTGGTGTAAGGCAGTGTTTATAACCGGCTGTGACTCGAGTCATCTATTCATCATGAATGGGAGGTAAATTCTCAGCTTCGATAGCCTACATAACTAAAAAAAAAAAACTTTGGTTGAATACAGTACTTATTACTTGCTGCATTGTTTATCACAAACAAGATGCATCACCTACACAGCTCTTCTCTGTCCTGTGTTGTGTTCATTTAGGTCTTGTTCTCAAGTTACTTTGTTTAAAGCAGGTCTCTCTTGTAAATGATTCCTCATGACTCAATGAGACTATAACCTGTACAACTAAAAGAAACTGAATCAATGAAAACTGTCAACATTTTCACAAGCGTGCACTTTTGGAAGACTCCCATCCCATCAAAAGCATAAGGAAAATGTTGACTGCCATGAAACAAGCTGTGATATCACCCTTAGGTGCGTGGGAATGTGATGTTTGTGAATGATTTGGATCTTTGAACAGCTCTCTGCAACAAACAATAAGACCTGAGTTGCAGACAGTAAAGAACCATGTCTATTTTTAATATTTTCCTTCTCAAGCACAGAGACAATCGTGCTCCTCCTTCGCCTTTTCAATGAGGCAAAGAATAGGCAAAGGGGAGGAGTGAAGCAGGTAATGACAAAGCATGTGGTACAGCTCTTGTGACAGGTATTCATCATCAACTACACTATACGCACTTAAAAGATGTCACTCTGTCAAAAATGAATGGCCCCATGTAACAAATGGATTGTCAAGATCTGGCTCCTTTCAGAGAGCCATTGATCCCATCTCAGAAGGCTTTCTCCTTCAAAGTGCTTTCCCCTTTTTTATATATCAGGAACCATCTCTGACTCATGGTGTCAGCTTACAGCCAAAAACAGACTTCAGCATGATGCCGAACCAAACCTGAACCGGAAACTATCAAAAGCAACCCATTTACACACTTTGAAACTTTGTAAATTGTCAAAAACATTGCACACACAATTCCCACAAAACTACCCAGAAACCTTTGCAGTGTGCACAGCTTTTTTGAGACACAACTCTCTCACATAGAGATAACTTGGTGAGTTTGGGGAAAATGAAACAAAGTTAAACAGAGCCACATACACAATTTAATCTAGGGCATACAAATATTTGTCTTAATAATGTAAAAAAAAAAAAAAAAAAGATTACAGATTTAAAACAAATTAAAAACAGATTTATTACTGGGGTAATGTTGATGATGATGCACAATAACTTTGTAGTTCGTTTTAAAAAATAGTTAACCCCAAAGAGGATTGCTAAAATGACTTAATTCATTATAGTAAATGACACGATGGAAATATCCCACACACTTCAGCCCAGCTGAGTTCTGCTCCGCCTCTGTTGGTCCCGCTCGAAGCTCATGTCTGAGTGGGATGTGAATGTTTCACCTGGGATTCATAAACCGTCAGAGGAAGGACTGTCTGTGCAGCCAGTTCACTGAACTGTCTTTTCAATGAACCCATAACTTGTCTAAATCAAATTTTCTCACTGTTACTTGAGTTTGTTGAGGGGTTTTTATTTTATTTTATTTTTTACAGCTGATAGAAATAAGTTTTGAGTAATTACTGCAATGTGTGAGGGGGAACAAAGCATCATACCACTCTGCTGCCTTTTACACTGTTTGAGTCATTTCTACTTGACAAGTGAGACACTCTGCGGTTTAATTTTGTTGCAGCGTCACTTGCTCTTTTGTTTTATTTGTTGTCTTTTATCTGAGTTGTTTGCTGTGACATAATATTAGTTTTGGAGTATTCTTTTATTACCATTCATTTTTTTAAGTTAGGAATAGGAACTGTGTTTTTATTTATTTTTTAATTCAGTCATTTTGTTTGGTTCGTTCTTTTTATTTATTTTAAAGGAGACGTAACTTTCTCATATGTCTTCTTGTCTTTTTTTATTAGCAACACCACATGTCGGGTAGTCATGTTGATGGGGATGTAAAGGTCACGGATGTTTTTTCACTTACTAATGTCAAATTTTATATAGGCATGCATGTGAAGTAAGGAGTCTTTCTGTCTACTCAGAGAGGAGTCTGATGAAAACTGTTTCTCCTTTTGACTTCTGTTAACTGACGCCTTCAAGAGATGCGAGCTGTGAAGCAGACGTTGTCGTGACCTTGCCTCTGTCTGATAAACATTATAAAAAGCCACTTCCTCATACTGCCTATGAGCAGACATTGTGAGACGAAGCGCCAAGTAAAATCTTGATGCTTGTTTTTTCAACTGCTGCTCCTTCTTGCAAGATTAAACCTGGACTGATGAAGATCTTCTAGTCTCCTTGTGTGGTTTAATTATTTAATGAGTTGATGATAAGATAATTAAATAACCAACACATGTAAAAATGGTTAAATGTCACTTTGTCTAGCTGGAGGTGTTTCACAAGTGAATAACTAGCAGAAGTAGTTTCCAGCTACAAATACTTGGGTGTACATATGAATTAATAACCTCAGCTGGAGCAACACCACCACCAGCCTGATCAAGAAAGCTCATCAGAGACTCTACTTCCTTGGGCGGCTGAGACGAGCTGGTCTGAGAAGCTCAGTCCTCACCTCCTTCTACAGGTGTGCAGTGGAGAGCATCCTGTGC
>JAVCKU010000150.1:5332194-5350014 GCA_032273985.1 Hypsolebias coamazonicus | reverse complement strand
GGTCTTGTATTTTGCACGAGGTTAAAATAAACCTTCTGAAATGGACGTCGAGTGCTCCTCTCTCTCTCTGCTCCAGATATAGAACTAATATTCTTACAGTATCTTACCAGCTGTGACATCAGACATGGAGAACAGAGTGTTGTGAAAGAGGTCTTTGTCCAGGCTATGCTCATGGCTGCCTAAATGAGGACCAGTTTTTTTTACTTTTTTTTTTTACACAGCTCTCAACAACCTAGGTCCATCTTATATTACAGATCTTAGTATTCCATATTTTCCTAACAGAGCAGACTGCAGGTTTACTTGCGGTTTCTAGAGTTTCTAAAAGCAGAATGGGAGGAAGATCTTTCAGTTATCAGGCTCCTCTCTTGTGGAACTAACTTCCAGTTTCTGTCCATGAGGCTGAAACATTGTCCAGTTTTAAGACTGGGATTAATGATAAATCCTATAGTTAGGGTTGGCTTGGGTTTCCTGACCTATCCCTTAGTTATGCTGCTGTAGGCTTAGACTGCTGGAGGACAAATTGACCACATTTACTCATCATGCTGCTTTTACTTGCTCAATCTGTTTGGATTTGTAGTTATTTCTATCTTAATATGTTTTTGTCTTTCTTCCAGTAGGACGTACATCTGCACACTCCTGTTCCTCTCAAACCAGCCGGTCAAAGCAGATGGCTGCTCATCCTGAGCCTGGTTCTGCTGGAGGTTTCTTCCTGTTAACAGGGAGTTTTTTTCTTTCCACTGTTGCCTTTGTGCTTGCTCAGGATGGGAGACAGTTTTGAAGTGAAGATTCATCGAGTCTGCTGGCTTTCCTTAGATAGACAACTTTACTAATTGACTTTTCTATGTATGTGAATGTTTTTGTACAGTGCCTTGAGACAACTTTGTTGTGATTTGGTGCTATATTAATAAATTAAATTGAATTTAATTGTTTTTTAGCCTTTTAAAATGTTCTTTACCCCAAAAATGTGAAAGAAAGCTACATCTGTTAATATTAAACCCCTTTGCTTGTGCATGACACAGTTTGTTTAGTTTGTCACTGTTTTCTCAACCAAATGTTTGTGTTACTTCACCAACACACATGTGCTCTGAGCACTGATGGACTGTGTAGTCCAGTGGTTTTGAGGCTGCTGAATGTATCAGTCCACATGATCAGCACAGTTCAGTCCAAACGTCTACTCAACTCCCAGCAGACTATCAGCAGCAGCCTCTGCACCATTAGCATATCCAGTCTTTCTATACTCAGCGCACACACACTGACCTTTATTTTGCAGTGCATTGTGGTCTAGATAGATTCATGCCTACTTCCTGTTTATTAACATCTAATCTAATTTAATTAGTTGTTTGTGTATATTCCTTACAATCACTGACTATGGACTCCTTATTCAATAAAAAAGGATTAGACATTGTTCTTAAGTCCGATGTTTCATCTTTGTGTTCACTTTGATCAGCAGATGGAGTGGATCTACACCAAGTCTCAACAGAGTTGATATCTGCCTATGTTTCAGATGCATGAGGACATTTTTCCGTCACAATATAAAATACCAGTAAAACTAATTTATAAATATGCCTGAATATAAAAGTAAATAAAAAAGCAAGTGCAAAGGACCAAAACACTAGAGCTGACCACTACCCTTGAATACCGGAAGTAGCTATGAATATATTTGGGGCGTGGTACCTGATTTTAGACATGTGCATTAGTAACTGTATATATGGCAATATACAGTATGTACTAGGACTGCTGATAATGTACTAATTACTTCAAAAATGAACAGATTATCCCTTTAACTATCCCTTTGTATTGAGAAGACAGTACAGTCGGTAATCTCTGCAGCGATATGAAAATAGGATGACAGCGAGTCAGAAAACATTCATTTGAATCTGTTTAAAATAGGACAGATTATGACGAAGAGAAGGCACATAAAGTTGTTTGCACATGAGCTGTTTTAGGACCCCTGTGTAAAACAGTAACAGATGTCACGGATCATTTACATGTTTTCCAGAGGAACTAAACCCTGCTGCTCACACACTACAAAATACTATTGTGTGCACGCTGACCTGAGCTTCAGGTCACATTTGAACCTGGATGCTGCACGCACAGCTCTCTAGATGGACAGATAATTTGCAAATTTCTGCCTCATTTACATCTAACGTTCAGCAGCTTGCACAAAAAAAAAAAAAAAATCTTCCACATGCATTTTTAATTTCTATGATAAAAATCCCTCACGGATCAGATAAAATGCCAAACCTGCACATCGGTGCAGCTGTTCAAAATTTGTTGAAATCGGACAAGTTTTTACCTGCTCAGCCAGCTCCGGTGTGTCTGGGCTGGTGACGGGGACGTACACACTGATGATGATGATGTGTGAGACACTGGTCCCTATCCCAACCATGAGGGCCCAGGCCAGAGAGAGAGGCAGCACGGTGTACACACTCAGAGACAGGAAGAGGAAAAACGCCACCTGACAAGACACAAAGGCATGAAGGAAGTTCAGCTGTTCAGAAGTGTGTTTCTGTGGAAAAGTTATGAATGATTAACATCTTACCTGTTGTAGATACCTCTATAAATGACCACACTTTGAAAACACAAGAATTTAAGCTCAACAGGATTGAGGAGATAATGGCTAGTCTCGTTTCTAATTTGTAAACCGATCGATGCCGGAAAGCAAATAGTGGACGGGCCGGCACGCTGGGGTTCCTCCCCCAGAAAATTTTAAATAAAGTAAATGTGATTTCCTGCATTTTGATGTATTTTAACGAGTTGGTAAACGTCTACATTTATGAGCCGACTCTTCTCCACTAAATTCACTGTCCTTGTTGTCGCCTGACTCCATATGTGAAACATCCAGGCGCCTCCTCCATCTGTTCATGGCAGCTGCCTGTGGGCTCCTGCCTGGTTAGCTCAGCACTCACCCCACCACTCTTTTAAAGGCAGGGTTTTTTTTTTAGGGTAGAAGTGGAAATGTTTACTTGAGTGGACAGCTCGTATGTGATATTAAGAAGCTCGTAAGTGGCTGTTGTGTTTAAAATGAGTGTTTATGTAATTATTTTCAGTTTACATATCCAATATAAATTTTATTCATTCAAGGCAGTCATATTTGTTCATAAATTTATTATTAATAAGACTGAGAGTTACCGGATCCAAGCAAACAGTTACCGGAACGTACCCTGTCAAAATAAGAGCGTTCCCGGATCTTGTTCTGGCAGGATCCGACTCACATTAAGAACTGGTCATTGCTGTTTCCTCTACTGAACAATGTTCATGTTTCACGAAAACGTATGCTATGAGCCTAAACCTTCATGTAGACGGTGATGAGGCGGCTGAATGTACGTATACGTCCTCCAGGAGTGAAACCTTTGCACTGATTACATCTGAAGCCTAAAACATTGATCAGTGGACTCTTGCTGGTCGGGCCTTGAGCCAAACTTGGACAAAGACTTTTGCACCTTGTTCCATTCTCTGTGCTCTCTAACTGCGTCAGATCTGATAAGGCACTAAGTATTAATAACCACAAAAACATAACATTAAAATTGATAAGAATATCTAGTAAGATGATGAGGAAGTTAAAGGAAGCTTTAAATGGTGTCAATGTCACACACACACACACACAAAAAAAAAAAACATAATTTCTTTCTTTATTTTTGGTGAATCTTTGGCCAAGCTAAAAACAAATTCAGTAGTTTTATGTTTATACTGATGCTTATGCCAGATTTCTGCAGCTTTTGTTTCATTTTTTTTGGTTTCATTCATAGCTCCTATATGTTTTTCAGTAAACAGAAACAAAGCATCCAGTAACAGGGCCTTCCAGTTTTCCCACTGAGACCAGGTTTTCACCAAGTAAAAGTGAAAGTTTTATGTAATTTAAACAATAGAAAAATGTGTCCCATCTTCATGTACGATAAACCCAAGTAAGTGGGCAGCAGCCCCAGCAGAGCACAACATATGGGAATGATGAGGATTTGAACCTGCAACTTTCCAGTCCAAGGTTGCCAGGCCTACCACTTCGCCACAACCACCACAACCAAGTGACATGATTGAAACTGTTCCTTCACGTTCAGCATGTAGAACAAAACTTGTGTTCATGCTGGGAAACAACAGAAGCTCCCAGCAGGTGTCCCACCCCCCTTGCTTCCCGCAGCACACTGATGACATCAGCTGGTGTGGAAAGTAGCCATTAGTTCCACCTCATCACTGAGGGACAAATTTAGCATCCAAGGCTTTTCTCAGACCGAGAGGACAGCTGAAGAGTGGGGGCGGAAAAGGAAACCTGGCCAGATGATGATACTTTCGTGTCACCCCTGCTCATCTTCTGTGCTCACCTCTCCCATTTCTTCATGTTCAAAGCATCACGTTAGGACGTCTAAAAAAAAAGGGCCAAACTGTACAAACGTCTGTGACACTGTGATGTGCTTGCACGAAGCAGTTTAACACAAAAACACTTTTAATAGACCACGATTGTTCTTCCAAATGTGATTGGGCCTCGGCATTTAAATGAGGCTTTGGAAGAGCCAGAGAACAAGTGCTGCCTTTTCATCCATGCTGCTGCATCATGACAGCACAGCAGTCACAACACGCAGCACCTCCGTCAAAACTCCAGGGCAAAGAATGTGTTTTTTCAGCTGCCGCTGCTTCCATTTGAATCGGCTCTGAACCACTACTGTTGGGTTTGTGTGTGACTTCATATTTGAAGCAGATTACATCCTTTACTGTTGATTCAGATGGATTAGGGATTATTTTCTGATTGTTGATAGAGCAAACAAGCTGGGTGTTATTGAGTTATAGGTGGTTCTGATGTTCTGTGGAACAGCAGTGTGTGTGTGTATGTGTGTGTGTGGAGGGGGTGCTTCTCAGCACAGGTGGCCGTGCTGTTGGAAAAGACACCTGGCCTCCGCCTTTTAAATGACAGGTGGTGAAGTCACTGCAGGGCACAGGTGGAGGGTGGAGGCAGAGACACACATCTGCTGTTGAAGCTCTTCTTCTCAGCTTTTGATGTATCAGACCGAGACACCGGATGCTGTGAGAGGATCACAGAGATGACTTGTTGTTAGTTAGTTAGTTTGTTTGTTTGTTTGTGTTTTGCAAAACATACAAAGACTGTATATCTGATTAATGTTTATTTTGTCAAACAAAATTTGATGAGTTATGTATTTAGTTGTAATATATATAAATGTTTGTTGTTTAAATTGATGGTTTGAATTGATTTTGTATAATGAGGGAGCAGATATGATAATAAATTTTCTTCCTCTGCTTCCTTTCATTTTATGTTTTTTTTTTTGTTGGAAATTGTATCAGTGTTTTTTATTGGAAATGAAATGAATAAACGAATAAATAAATAAATAAATACATAAATAAATAAATAATAAATAAAGGCGGCGGGTGATATGCATTACTTCAAAGAATGCAGTTCATGCTCAATAATCCAGGTTAAAAAAATAAAAACATCTAACAAAGTTAAGTCAGGTCATCTTGATGGTTTATTTATTTGTTTTTAGGACGTTTCATCCAAAGGACTTCATCAGTCCAAGGAGCCACAACGAACTCAGTCCCACAAGCAGCACACTTTCATAGCGGACCAATCAGTTTTCTGGTGATGAGATATTTTCTGGGGCCCGCCCTCGCCCCTGTCGACTCCTCTGAGGCAGTCATATTCAAAGTGGTTCAAAACATCAAAGTTCATGCTCAATAATCCAGGTTAGAAAAAAAAATTATGAGCACAGTTGTGGTGATTAAAAGACATGAACTTTGACATTTTGAACCACTTTGAATATGGCTGCCTCATAGGAGTCGACGTGGGAGAGGGCGAGCCCCAGAAACCTTCTTATTGCCAGCAAACCGGTTGGCCCACTATGTGACTGTGCTGCTTATGACTGATGAAGTCCTTTGGATGAAGGACAAAACGTCTCAACAAAAACAAAAAAAAACATCCAGATGACCTGACTGAACTTTGTTGGGCTTGCTCTTCAGTTAATGCTGTGGCCAAGGTGGAGAAACACCTACAAAAGGCACAGCATCTCCTTCCATAACTTCAGGCCGGACTGTTCAAGCGACAAACACAGAGACTGACAGAGATTTGCCAACGCATCAGATGAAACGCACCGGGGTGAGCTCTTGTTGCTGTTATCAGTGAGCCTGGTTCAGCGTGTGACCGTGGAGAGGCCTGCCTGACAGGTGATCCAGAGGGGATCTGAAGGCCGCCGTGTGTGTGTTTTCAAGCAGGAAAGAAGATTTTGAGCGTTAAACACAAACAAAGAGTCCCTGAAAGAGAAATTGAGCTGTAGGTGTGTGTGTGTGTGTGTCAGAGGAGCCGAGAGAGCCAGAGTGTGTTTCTGATGGGCAGACAGCCTGACAGCTCATCTGTGGTGGCTGCGCTCCGGTGTGTGTTATCTACAGGAACCAAACCGGTGGTCCCAGCCATCCTACAATACCAACGAGACCACACCAGCAACCCATCAAACCAGACAAGAACAAACACCTGATGCAGAGTCGACAGTAACATCTCTGTTTGCACAAGCACACATTGTCTACACTATAAATGCTGCCCTGTTCTACCAGGAGGTTTTGGACTGAATAACGAGGAGCTGTTTAGGCCTTTGCCTCGTTAGAGCAGCATCTTCAAGTCAAACACGAGCACAACATTGATGGCAGATATTACGAAAGATTGTCGAAGTTTAAGAGACACAAATGTGTGTTTGTCCAAAGAACTTTATTGAACGACAAACAAGAAACAGAACATGAACTTAGTGCAGTTGTTTCACTGCGTGTAAAGCTTTTATAAATGGCCTGTTTATAAATGAACAACTTCAAACTTTTCCTGTCATTTTTTACCACCGGCTCACTAAACGTACAGATTCTGTTATTGTTGCACAACGTTTGGTGTTTGTTACCGTTATAGGACTTTTCCCGATATTTTCACCCACCTTGTCTGACCCAGTCGTCCTAATTGGGACCAAAATTTGGTTCTAGAATGGTTAAACCTCCTTTTATGACATTTTAGGACCAGAAACAGAGGTTTAGACATGTAGCAGTAAGAATAATAGTGTGAATGTTTATGAAGCATTCACACTGTTGAGATCCATTTTTCTTCTGTATGTTTTTCGGCATCAGTCTCGTTTCAAATTTTTAGTCCTACTTCAACAAATCATATATCAAAATGTTCAGCTTGTTCGGGAGAAGGGTGCTATGATTTTTGGTGTTGCTGCAACTTTAGCTTTTTGAAATATTTAGCCTTTTCTGCCATTTTTTTTCCTCATAGAAAAATCTTTAGATGTGTTTAAACAACCTTTTACTGCTCCTTTCACATTTTGTTCCGGTTCAGCTTCTTTCAACTGCCTTGGGCAAATTGTCACTTTTTTCAGCTACTTTCCACTAATTTCAGCTGTTTTTCAGTTGTTTTGTGCTCCTTTCTGCTAGCTACAACATTTTTGTGCTGCTTCTAACTTCTTTCTGCTGATTTCAACATGTTATGCTCCTTTCAGTTTATTTATGCAAATTTCAGCTTTTTCTGCTATTTCAGCTACTATTTAGCCGTGTTATGCTAATTTTAGCTTTTTTATTGGCTAATTCCACATTTTTTGCATTAGTTTAAACTTTTTTCAGCCTAATTCAGCAAAAATGTGCCCTCTCCACTTCCTGTTGGTATTGTAAGCTGCTTTCTGCATTTTAGCTACTTTTCAGCTGTTTTTTCCCCCCAATTTTTGCTCTTTTCAGATAATTTCCACTTTTTTGTGCTCATTTCTTCTTCTTTAAGCCTAATTGGGCAAAATTGTGCTCATTCCACTTCCACTTCCTTCTGGTAATTTAAGCTTTTATCTGCCTTTTCAGCTACTTTTCAGCCATTTTTGCTAATTTCAGCTTTTAGAGCTAATTTTCTACTTTTGTGCCCATTTTGCTTATTTAAACTTAATTCAGCAAATGTGTTTTTCTTTCTGCTTTCTTCTGCTAGCTTCGGCTTGTTGTACCTTTTCAGCTAATTTTCAGCCTGTTTTTAGCTAATTTCAGCTGTTTTTCAGCAAGTTCTTCAGCAATAAGCATTCAGACTGCATTGTTGCAGGAAAAGCCGTTTCTCCAGTTAGGTTTATGGTCTGTCTGGTTAGATTACAGAAATGTATGAAAATCAATGAACTGTCGTAATAAAGCTTGAAATATAAATAAATGTTTGTGGCATTAGTGAAGTATCATAAACAACGGGACAAATTCTAATAAAACATCCAGAAAGTAATTATTGGCTGTACATATACAAGTGATGAATCTTTGGCGTCACCCCCAAACAAACTCAAACACAAACAAAAACTCAGTGAATTTGAAGATGCTGAGCTCAAATTTCATGTGGTAGAAGCCGAGAGAACAGAATGCAAGAAATATTTGTTTTAAACTTTGGCATACTTTGGTTAATATGAACCCATCTCATCTCTTATGGTGTCCACCTTCAAAGAAACCACCACTCGCTTCCTTTTTTTATAAATTTATTTATTTATTTATTTTTAGTTTTCATCTAAAACCTTTCCAACATGGATGGCAGGGCAGCAAGCAAAGCAACATTGGTCAGAATGAACTTCTGGTGGAAACACAAATATCCAACTGGTCATTTTCAAACAGACGGTTGTGATTCATGCCTGTGTATCTGTGGCCACCCTTAAAGCTGCTGCATGTGTCCAGCTGTTTGTCTCTAACACACACCCCAACACGACAGATATGAAACTTTTCCTAAAGAGACTGCTGACATGAAAACTGCCAAGCCTGTTGTTCAGTGTGTGTGTGTGTGTTTGAGGGGGAGAACACACTCTGAGTGTCAGGTCTTGTGTGAATAATGAGGCTTTTTCCTGAATCTGGCACATCACTGGCTCACCTGACACACACACAAACACACACTCGCTGGCACAGCGCAGCCCTTCAGGGCTCAATTACCACTCACTCACGTCTTTATCATCTACCAGCTTTTTACAATGAATACCTCCACACACCCACACCCACACACACACACACACACACTGACCAGCTTGCACAAGCACAAAGGATGTGAAGCTGTTTTCAAGAAGCTCATTGTCAAAATGCCACTTCAGAGAACACAATCTCCTGCAACAGGAAGACAAATAACACAATAGGTTTTATTTTAATGATGGACAAATAATCAAAAAAAATTTTTTTGCATGCTGCAGAGTTTACTTGATGAATTTGCAAAACATGTCTACAAATCAGAAAAAGCAGCATTTTTTATTTTTTCTTTTATCCAGGTTTTCCACTAGTTTCTCACTATTTGCATGGTTTAGATTTGAAGTTAGGCTATTTGCATTTCACTGTACATTTATTGATTATTAAATATTTTACTTATTGATAAAGGACATTGTCCAAAAATTTAATGTAAGTTAAATTCTCCATGGGATTGTCAACATGTGCACAGTTGTAGTTGAATTAAAATGTTTTCAATTCGGCGTTTAGTTAAGTTGTGAGAACATGACGGGAAAGTGTTTGTTATAGTCTTGATGCTGAATTAAATGATGGTCAGTTTCTGGGAACTCTGATCTGCTCAAGCTTCAAAACGTGTTCTCCCAAGGAACAAAAACTAAAGAGACGCAGTTTGAACGCCGAACTGAAAGAAGCTGAAACTGAGGTGTTGGCACAACCACAGACATTGAGCAAACAATACATGAAAACTAAAATGAACAAAGCCGTAGATAAAACACATTATAATAGAACAGTAGTTAACTAGAAAGTTCCTGGAGAAACTTTGATGGGGACTGCCACGCTGCTGCCAATAAAAAAAAATGTATTTGACAGTATTACATGCTGGCGTTCTCTCAGCTAACACTACACCAAACAGCTAAGTAGTTCTAAAAATGGCTGTTTTATTGTATTTTTTCCTTTTTAGCTAAGGCTTCCATCTTGGATTTTTGATTGGGATTCAGTACAGTATATGCGAACATTCTCAACTATAACCTCAAATGCGTAATAATATAAACGGCTGAGTCAAAGCCATTTAAATGTAGCATTGGTGGCCATCTTGTACTTTTGATTTGGATGGAGTATTTGATGGAAAGCGTTCTCAGATACCACCGCACCAAATTTCAGCTCAGTATCACTAAAACTGGCGCCAGTATTTTTCCTTTTTAGCTCAGGTGGCCATCTTGGATTTTTGATTTTCAGTCAGAGTCTATTAAGGAATGTCCTCGGCTACCAATACATCAAATTTCAGCTGAATAGCTCTAAAAATGGCAGAGTTGTCATATTTGTTTCCTTTTAGCTAAGGTGGCCATCTTGGATATTTGAGTTATATTAGGAATGTACAAACTCGCTCTTAGCTATGACCATACTAAATTTCAGCTAAATATCTCAAAGAATGACTGAGTTATAGTCAATTTTGTGTGTGCTGAAGTAGCTGTGGCAGCCATCTTGAATCAAAATGGCTCATTAACATTAATTAGCTCCATTACTGGTCCAAGCTTTAATCAGTTCTTGATACATCTGATGATACAGTGACTTTTGAAGATCTCTTCAGGGACCTCTACACTCAAGTCATGTGACCTTAGTGTTCTGTCTGGCGTTTTGTATGGGAAACATGGCGTCTTTGTTTACAAATTACGTTACCATGGTAACTCAAAACACCAATGACAGTAATAGCACATCACGGTGTCGAGCCGGTCGTTTTGATGTAACGTTTGTGGGGGTACACATTGTGGTTCAGGCCACATTAAATTTGATGGAAGATTAAGATATAAATAAAGTTAAGAAACCCAGTCAGGTGGATAATAATAAGGGCCTGCCATTCTACAGTACTGTAGGATCAGGCAGTAAGTACCCGATAACTAAAGGAAATTAAAAAAAAAACTGGCTGAAGAGATTGTAGCTAAAAACTAAAATAAGATCAATAGAAAAAAGAAAAAGAAGCAAAACTACTAGGAGCTGAAAAGAAAATAATAGCTTTAAATGAAACAATGCATGACGATAGGGAAAAGTGGCCGAATGGTCAAAGCTAAAAGTAGCACAGAAGACAAAAATAAAACATGCTGGATCAGATTTCAAAGCAAACTGTTTTTTGGAGGAATCAAAGCAATTTTTATTCCGAATTATATCTTTTATTAAATTAATTAGCTTGAAAAGTAAATAAACGTTAGTTGGCGCACTATTCTTGATCAAGCTGAATGTTTTGAATAATGAATGATTCAAACAGTACAAAGTACGCAGAACTGCAAAAACTTACAGAAGAAAATGAAAATGGAAAAATACAGAGAATGCTGACCAACCATTCAGTGTCCTGAGAGGACTTCAGTTGTGAATTGGCGCTGAATAAATAAAGTGAATGGAACTGGATCCACGCTGTCAGGTTGTGCCAGTAATAGTCATTTATCATGGGTACAGACTACTAAAGATGTTAAACTGTAAAAAGAGATGGAGTGTTGTTTGCTTGGCGTCTTCGGGTCATGATGAATGTCAGATCTCCGTGAATCCACCCAGAGTTTTGAGCATGCTTAAGCAATCATGACCTGGCATAAGGTCCGTGTACGAAATCAATTATTCACTTGGAAGGTGGAGGAGAGGCGGCCCATCTGCTGAGAGGAACTGACTCACTGAGCTGCAGGACGAGCTACTGCTTAATTATCATCCAGCAATGTGCCGCTCCAGAAAACTAGATCCAGATCAAAATATGTGAAACCGCTTTTGTTTTAGTACCATAGGAAGGTATTTCTTTTTTAATGGTTTTGTTGTCGCCCGCTGTTGCTATTGAGTTAAAACTTGGTGTGGTAGTAGCTGAGACTGCCCCCATCAACGCATTCTGAGCAGGAACAATTTGCACAAGATCGTCATCTGAAATTGAGCCAGTAACTTTCTGAAGTCAACTCTGCCTTTAGATTTAAATGTTAAAAGTGTTGACCAGAATAAACTTTATGAAGCTTGTAGCAGCAGATAATGCACTTGTCATGAAGAGACTTAAAGCGTTCAAATAAAATAAACACAAATTACCCTGATGCATGCTCAATAATTCAGGTGGAAAAAATCTAAAAACGTTAAGTCTGGTCCTCTGGACAATCAAAAAAACAAAAAAAAACATTTTATTTTTTTGTATGTACAGAGGACCAGACTTAAGAGTTTTTAGATAAACACACATTCTTTCAACGTCACAACGTTTGAAACCCTGGAAAAGACCCACTTTCTGCAAATGAGGCCCTAAAGTTAAACCTGGAACAGCTGGACTGATTTGTATACACAATCACATTAATAAATAAATATTTTTTTTTTCTTCAAGTTGTTCTTCAAGCTTTTAATGTCCATTTGTGCAGATGTTCTGAAATACATCTTCCTGTCGGCTGGTTGGCCAACTCTGGAGCTGCACTGCCCCCTACTGGATAAATTAAGTACTGCAGGTCACCAATCTCCCTGAACTTACAGGCTGCTTTTACTGCGAATTGTTTAAAAGGTTTGAAAATAAAACACATTTACCAGAGGAAAACATATTAGGTCCAAATCTAAAATAATATATATAAACATGATTTGAGGTTTACTCAAGGCTTTATATGTTCAAGATGTGTTTGTTATGGAATAAAAACTGTGATTGTCACTAATGAATGAAACAGCCAATGCCATAAGTTTGGGAACTGCTTTTTTTTTTTTTTTTAATTAAATTGTTTTAATGACATGAGCTTAAAAAAAATCTGCATTGAATCAGCTGTGCCACTACGTTAAAGCTGAAGAGTGACGTAAATAATGGGTGATAATGATTTTGTTAGGAAAATGCCTCATGAACCAGTGGACAGAAACCATTAGAAAGTCATCTTCAACATGTACTCGGAGCGCAACATTTTTAAATTTAACCAAAACAGCTCCCAGTTCATTTCAAGTTCAAACTGTGACGTGAAAGGAGGCGGGCGATATGCATTTCATCAAGGCGTGCTGGGCCTATGGTTAGCTGGAGTCAGATGACAAAAGAGCCCGAGTTTAATACAGACTACAGGCTTTTCCTTTGAAACAGAACAAAAAAAAAGAGGAATTTGTAACATTTTAAATGCAAAGAACATTAAAAACCATAGTTTTCTCATTAATTTAGCAGGAATAAATAACATCAAATAGAAAAGAAACAGCTGTTTTCTAATGTAGTAAAGTTTTACTGAATCATGATCAAATAATCCAGAATAAGTTCATAGAAAATTACACGCGAGACGTCTGTGAGATGTTTCCTACTGCGTTTGGCCGATGAATAGTAACTATACTGCAAGCGTTTGTCTTTTTTCAAAATATATATATTCTTTATGAATCTACTTCCTATCTACAGCCATGACTGTGTGCTAAAACACGTGGACAATTACAGCGAGCATAAACACTGACATCTGCTACAGTAAGAAGTAAAGCAGTCAGTGTTTGACAAAAAAAAAATACTACAAACACAACTTGAATGAGACTTAATGACTACTAGAAATAAGAAAATGTAAATACTTCTTGTGCCTCGCTTTCCATCTGTACAAAATCTACTTTTAACGATACTTCATGTGTTCCGGTGCCGAACCCCTACGGAGCGACATGGATTTATACTGTGACATTTCCAGCATTCTTACATGAGACGTGTTGAATACATTCATTTACATTTATAAGGCATGGGGAGAAAAAGGTCGAATCACAGTCTGAAGAGAAGCCGTCCACTAACACAAGCCCCCGTTTGACAACAGCATGCAGCCAGAGCTCACGTTTGGCTTTTACATGCACAAATTAGATGCTAAAAAAATATGCGTTAATGATGAATACAGAATTTGTAGATTAAAAAGTGGGTAAATAATGACAGACTTGAATGAATTGGTTATTTTTGGGTGCAAGAACTTATTTGTGATGGTGCTACTGAATTAAAAAGTTCAACAAACCAAAAATAAAAATATAGTAAAATATATTTGTAAAACCATTAAAACGTCCAGTGGAAAAATAATCCAGTGATGCTTTTACATCCAGTGGCTCCAACAGATCATTAAAAATGTGCTTCTGGTTTTTCTATGAGGTTCATGTCTTTTTCTTAAAGTCTCCTCGGTCCTTCAGTTTGAGCAGCTTTATGAGCGACTAGATAAAAGCTCAGAGCCAGAGGTCCTTGTCGTCACGGCAACAACAGCATCAACTAAAACTAAAAGGGGTTACGGGCGATAAAAGAAACGAGCAAAGATTTAAATCAGCTTTCAGCCACAGGTGAGCAGGTTTTGCTGGTGCCGTGAGGTCACTGACGTCCGTTCCCTTTTCTTGACGATGCTGACGTTGGAGGCGGAGCCTAATCTTAGAATAAAACCAGGAAGTTCACGTGTTGTTGAGATGTTAATACTGAAGTTGTGTGTCAGTTTGAATCAGAAACTAAAATGGTTCTCATGTTGCTTGGAAGCTGCCTCTTCCTTTTCTCTGAGTAAGAGCAGACAGGAAGCTGAGTTTTGTGACAATGTCGACTCTTTCCTTCATCAGAGCTCCGTGGTCAGAAGACCTGTGGGTTTGGGTTCCTCCTCTGAAGGCGGCAGCTGATCCACAGCGCTGCAGGAAAAACTGGAACACAAGGTAAACATGTGTGTCAGAAAAACAAACATTAAAAGTACACAATGTAAAGTCGTGAAGACCAGTAAAAAAATACCACTAGTAAAGTAAGAGACAATTTTGTGTGTTCGTTTACATTCACTGTGGACCCATATTTCATAATTGCATATAATAAATCATCTGGAGCAAATTCTAACGGCACCATTTAATGTAGCTCAGAATGGACTTTTAGAAAAAATATATTTTAACTAATATTTTGCAACGAGTACTTTCAATCAACAGTTTTGTGCCGAGTCAACAGTTATTTAAAGATTTAATAAATGCTAAAAAACATGTTTAGAAATATATATTTAGTAGAACTTAAAAAATACATAACATAAGAATAAATATGGATTTAATTTAATAAAAATTACTAGATTTAATTGCAAATTGTTAGTCAAATACAAACAAATATATTTGTATTAATTCTTTGTATTGCTCTAATCAAGAAAAGATAAATCAATCCGTAAACAGAATGATACATTTTTAATTGTAAGTAAATTTAGCATAATAATGCTTTTATTGAGGCAGAGACATGAACTGGAAGTGTTTTTAAGTTGAAACTAGGAGATTTTACCTGGTGGGGGTGGCGTTACGTGTGTGAGCAGGGTGGGGAGGGGTTGGGATGAGAGATGCTACCTCCTCACCAGGGAGGAGGAGAGGGGCTGCTTTAGATGGAGGGTCTACGTCAAGCAGGCCGTTGGTAAAGATGCCAGGGGGCTGCAGAAGAAGAAACACAAGTGTTGGTTATTTTGTAGTCTTTAAACCTGCCTGAGCAAATGTAGTGAAATTATCCAAACACAAGTTGAACAGTGATGGAAATAAAAGCTAAAGACAAACTCACGGCGTTTGAAGGGACGATCCAGCGGGGCGTGACGAGAGGTTTGAGCTGCTGCACTGGAGGAAGCTTCAACACAACAAGATGATGTCACTTCCTCCGTACACACCGGAGTTTCATTCACAGATCAAGGAAAAAACTTTTACCTCAAGCAAAGAACCTGAAAACTCACATCGGCATCTACTCTTTGTGTTTGTAAATACTATTAAAGCAGTTTTTAACTGTCACTGCATTTTCTCCTGAGCAGGGAATTCTCTGGATTTTAATTTGTTTCACTCGTCAATCTGATCAAATCTCTAATAGAGGTCTCCTGTCACAATGGGTCCTTTATTGTTTTTGCTACTCTGTGCATCTTTAGCAGATTTCATCATGTGAGCAGGTGGGCTCACAGTCAACAATGTGTCTTTTAAGATGGATGATTTAAGAAATCCGTCTTAAGAATATAAAGAGAGTTGACACTTACAAGAGGAGTTGGATCAGTGAAGTCAATCAGGTTGTCAGACGGTGGTGCAGTGTTTGACAGCTCAAACTCTTCTGCTTTAACCTGCAGCACAAGAAAATTATTATTTTAATCAGAGCAGGCAATCATCAGTCAGAACACCCAAATACAAGCAGTGTCAATTTGATGAAAGTTAAAATCACAGAAAGTCGTATGTTTTGTCTAGTTCAACTACATCATAGATTTAAAAAAAAAACGTTAACGGCATTGAACTATCAAAGTTTTCACTTCAGAGCAGAAAAACTGCTGAAATTATCACAACAACTCAAGTTCAGAGCAAAAGTTCTCTGATCAGCGGCAGGAAGAGGATTCTCGCAAACTTAACGAGCAAGTTTAAAAATCCAGTCTGACTAACGTTTTACTTGCTTAATTGCAAAAACAAAACTAAAAAAAGTTAATTTATTGTTTCTGCTACGTGATGTTTTAATCCTTTAGTTTGTTTTATTTTCAGGTATGAAATAAATGTTGGATAAATAAATACCCTTTCATCAACTCCATTTACTCAAATGAGCCACTCTGAGGACACGAGAAGATTATTTTAACCAGACGGTCACGAGGAAGCTTTCAGACGTACAAAACTTACAAGATTAGAGCCTCGTCAGTGAGAATCTGCAGCGGACAGCGAGGCAGGAAGTGTTTTAGAATACAAACTTATTAGACAGAGTCGAGGTCAAGACGACCTCGGCTTTCAAGCTTACAGATGAGGAGAAGGCCAGTGCTCCTCTCTGAGTAGACAAAAGACTCTCTGACCTCACACACATTAATTTAACATGTTAGTGATAAACATCCAAAACCATTACCTAAATTCCCCTGACACAAACTAGTCCTGTCACGATAACAAATTTGGTGGGTGATTAATTGTCTCAGAAATTATTGTGATAAACGATAATATTGTTTGAAATTTTACAATTACTAATTATTGTCAAATTTAAGAAGAGATGTTAGCTAATTTTTGTGTGTAGTACCTAGCAGCATAAGACTGTTTGAACCAAAGGATGGATAGTGAGGGAGCCAGCAGCGTGTCCCTTTAAGAAAAATAGGAGTTAAAACAGATTTTAAAGAGAAAAGAGAAAGGAAGGGGTCAGTGAAGAGCACCGGAGTTGAGTCTTTTGTCATTCAGTGTCCCAGTAGGAAGAGACACGAAGAAACGATAAAGCTGATAAATAAAAATGACGTAGATAATCTTAATTTATAATGTGATTGAGTTATTGTTTATTGTGACAGGCCTAACATGAATACTTGTTCTCAACTTGGGATCGGTTCAACCAGAACGCATGTTGTCCAGGTCTGAATGAGGCCAAAGATCTACGCAGTAACATCTTAAAAAAAGTGCAACAACAAAATGCTTATATAACAAATCCCAGTTGTGGATAAAATGACTGATATGTGACCTGCTCTTTTAAAATATTGGTTCACAGTCACTGTATCAGTGATGACTAAATGCACCCATAACTTAATTTACAAAACAATGAAACTTAATAGTGGTAAATCAATCATTTACCAAATATAATTATCCAGTCTCTCCCAGTGGAGACTTTATGTAGCATATTTTCTGGCCTGTAAGTCAATGTTTTTGCAGAAATTGCATACCCTGCAACTTATACGCCGACGCAATGTATTTATGGATTTTTCCCCACATTTATAAACCAGTTTGTGGCCGAGATATGACCGTTTTCATTCATTCTGACATTGAAAATATTCAACACTACCATTTTCAGCCGCTAGATGGCACTGGAGTCGTATGGCATGCCGTTGTGTCATGTAATAGGTAAAACGTGGCTATTAATGACACAACTGTCTTGACAAAGACATCTTCGTCCAGCTCGCCTGGAGCGGATGTCAGATCAGCTTCGTTGTGCTGCGTCGCCCCAGAGAAATTCAGCTGATGTGACCACTGAAGTGCATTTATTAAGTAAAAGTTCAACTGAGACACACCTTTGCTATACAGTAATTTCGAGCAAGC
>JAVCKU010000150.1:5307824-5318902 GCA_032273985.1 Hypsolebias coamazonicus | reverse complement strand
CCTCTCCTCTCTTCCTCCAGACTCTGGGACCTTGATTTCCAAAGGAAATGCAAAATTTACTTTCATCAGAGAACATAGCTTTGGACCACTCAGCAGCAGTCCAGACACTTCAGATGCTCTCTTGTTCGAGTGGCTTGACAAGGAATGCGACAGCTGAAACCCTTGTCTTGCATACGTCTGTGCATGGTGGTTCTTGAAGCACTGACTCCAGCTGCAGTCCACTCTGTGTGAAACTCTCCCACATTTTGGAATGGGTTTTGTTTCACAACCCTCTCCAGGGTGCAGTTATCCTTATTGCTTGTACACTTTTTCTGCACTCCATATTTTTACACATCTACACCACATATTTTCCTTCCCTTCACCTCTTTATAAATGTGCTTGGCCACAGAACTCTGAACAGCCAGCCTTTTAGCAAATAACCTTTTGTGTCTTGCCCTCCTTGTGCAAGGTGTCAATGGTTGTCTTTTGGACAACTGTCAAGTCAGCAGTCTCCCCCATGATTGTGTAGCCTACAAAACTAGACTGAGAGACCATTTAAAGGCCTTTGCAGGTGTTTTGAGTTATTTAGCAGATTAGACTGTGGCATCAGGTGTCTTCAATATTGAACCTTTTTACAATATTCTAATTTTCTGAGATATTGAATCTGGAGTTTCTCATTAGTTGTCAGCTATAATCATCAACATTAAAATAATTAAACATTTGAAATATATCAGTCTGTGTGTAATGAATGAATATAATATACAAGTTTCACTTTTGAATGGAATTACTGAAATATCCACTTTTTCATGATATTCTAATTGTATGACCAGCACCTGTGTCAAAACATAGTTATATTTGTATAACTGTGCATTTGAAGCCTAAATTGGATATTAAAGAGGAAACGATTTAACAGATTGCTACAAAACAATAAATAAATAATATCTGCAAATAAGTAGCAAATGATGCAGGAGCACAAAACGACTGACAATAAAAATGTATTCACTTGCAAGAAATTATTATTAGTTCAAATTGCTCATTTGCTTTTCTGCCAGCAAAACTGGAAGGAGAAATAAAAAATACATATATTTAAAAAAGACAGCAATCCCTAAGCAGGTAGTGTAATAAAAGGAACATGAACTTAATATTGACTGCTATGATTAAAATTCAATATGGTGGAATAAAAAGTTGAATTAATGAAATGTGTCACTGTTTAAAAACTTCTGGCCCTGACTGAAACTCTGGGGGTAAAAACAGGAGGATGGAGGGGAAAAGAATGACTGAAGAAAAGAGAAAGCAGAGAGGGTGTTGGATTAGGGGGCCTCTGAAGAGGATTGAACACTAATGAGTTGGCACTTACCCCACACTGACTGTGTGTTAAGCGTGCACGCAATACCTTTCCATAAATGTCTCCAGTGACTCAGATGTTAGAAACGTCTCTGAAACTAATCAATTGACTCTTAATGGTAAGAAAAATGCTAAAAATATTTTGTATTTGTTCCAAAGTTTTTTTAATCAACATTTGACCCCCAGACCTTTTTACCTTGGAGCAGTTTTCTTCTATACAAATGCATTTTTAATGCAGAAAATATTTATCGTCTCTCTGATGCTGGAAATACAAGTTAAATTGAAATTAGCTAAACTGATCCTTTAAACAAAACTTCCTATTAATAGTAAATTTCATTAATCATTATAAGTATCGTTTTAATCCATCTTCCTACTGCAGAAAAATAGACAAGCTTTAATTTATTGTTCTTTTTCTGGTCCAAAAGGGAAGAGGAAATGCATTTTATCAACCGACAAAAAAAAAAAAAAAAACCTTTTCATCTTGCATGAGGATTTTTGTGCCTTTGTGCTCTTAGTGGTAACACTAGCACAATGCTACTCTAAAACAACATTTTTCAAAGAAACACCAGAATTCAACAAGGTCAAACCCCTCTTGCTGAATAGCCAGAAGGAGGAGCTTCAACAAACAGATTTGTCTTCATGGTTATTTCAGTGAAGCACTTTGTTGAGTTCACCAGGTACAGCCTGAGCTCGGGAGCTGTTTGTTTAGCATTAAGGACGGGAGTTAACAGATCCGGACAGGCTTTATTGTTATTTACGTTGTACTTTCAATTTGAAAAGATTACAGTCGTGGGAGAACACTAGATCTTAGCTGCGAGTGTGTTTAGATCATCACTATATCATCATTACGATGTAAATGCCTGTGTCCGAGACTGAACTGACCTACTATCACAAACATTTAAACCGGTCATACTTTAAAAAAATATAGGTACTGTATATTAAATATGAATTTATTTATTTTTCAAACTTAAGTCACATCCTGTTAAGTCAACCTGTGTATAGCATATGGACATACAATGTGAATGGTCAGTCGGACAACCTGAAGATTAAATTCCTGCTGTGCATACCCTGTAACGAGAAGGCAGCCAACTGCACCGCTGTGTCGAATGGACATTCAAGCCTGAAATACAGAAAAGAAACAGTCAGCAAGCGCAGACTCAATACCTTTAAACACCGACAATTCAACACTGCATGTTCCTGTAAGTATCCAAGCAAGAAATTGTTTTATTCTCCTGTTTTTGAAAGTAATAAATAAATTATCGTTTGTTAAAAAAAGAGAGGAGCTGCATAATCCTGAGGTTGCAGGTTCCAGCTCAGGTCTGATGTCACACAATAGTCAAATCTTTTGTGCGAGATTGCTCGCTGTGGCAAACCCCAGCAGAAAGGAAGCAGCCAAAAGAATAAAGATCATAAAGGTTTGACTTTTGAAGACTCGCTCTTTCGTGGTTGTTCAAAGCAAGACTGGACATGACACACAATTGGCTGATTGACGGATGAGCTACAGGATCGGCATGAGTTTTTTTTTATTTAAAATACATTATTAAGCACCTGTGTGCAGCCCACATGTGCAGGGAGAAGCTCTCTCCTGCAGCATGTCAAGATCTTCGCTCTGCTGCGGAGAAGTGGGCGTGGCCGAGAGAGGGAGGTCATGACATGCTGTGCTCTTTTAGTGCGTTTAGAAACATTGTTTAGAATATTGCCTATTTGACACAAATACATGATTCCTGCAGGTCTTAATTAAAACTAGCGCAGCCATTTATTATGACAGCTAAACTTTTCATTGTAGTTTTACTTGTCTTTCCGTGTGGCTGTTTTTTTTTTTTTTTTTTTAAGAGCAGCCGAGACTTCACTTCACAAATTTTTGGGTGCCAAAGAAAGTCATTCAAGTTTTGCTCTGCCATGCAGGTGGACACAAATTAAACTCGCTAACCAATTTACAGCCAAAAAATTCACACCAGCACACAGAGAATTTGCAATTTTTTTTCCTCTTAAAACAAACAAAAAATATTTCCCCATGTGTAGAACATTCAACTGAAGACAGTATTTTAGACATCCTCCTCATGATTAGTGCATTCTGACTGGTCCATGTTAGGAAAACACCAAACAACAAACATAATTTTACAATATTGTTAACAAAAATTATGTTTTGTAGCAGCACAGCAAACGTTTTTCTTCTAACTTATCGTCTTTTGTCTACTTTACCCGTAGCTCACCTTTAAACAATCAGACTGCACACCAACTAAGAATGTGCTAAACAAACATGCGAGCTCACTTGTTTGAGCTGCGACAGCCTCTACGAGCACCTTTTCTAAGAGAATTCAGGATTAAATCTGTCTTTCTTTATATTTCTGACTAAATGCAGGAAAATCACATACTTGCCACTGATGATGTCTTGTTTTAACTGCAAAACAAACAGATATCTGAAAGAAAAACAGGATCATTAAGTCAGAGCGGATGATGGCTGCGCTAACTTTTAAGAATGTGATGAAGACTGAACGAAGTCTAGACAAAAGTGTTGAAAGCAGAAGTAAAACTTTTCTTTTTGGATTCGTAGCTTAAAGTTTAAATATTGCTGACAACTATTTTGGTATAAAGAAATATCATACAATGGGATGTCCGACCTTCTTTCTAGTTAGTAATCCATCAGAATTTTTAATAAGATTAAACTTTTCTTCTGCAGTAATATTTAAATAAACAACACTTTTCCTAGCACTTCTGCTCATCATAACATAAGAAGAACAGATTATTAAAATAAATCTGGAGCCAATTATTTTAGATTTTTGATTCATTAGTGCCTCCCTGTGATGGACTTGCATCCAGGGCATCTCGCACAGTGACAGCTGGATATGGGCACCTGTGACCCCCATGACCCGAAAAAGAAGACGTGGGTAAAGATAATGGATGGATTCATTAGTGCCCCAAGTTTTAAACAGCAGCTGTTTTATCTGTCACACTCACATTACAGTAAACGTGCACAATGTTTTATTTAAAACAGCTCTGAGCAAGATCACTTCAGTTTGATCTGCTGTGTCAAGAATTTTTAGACTTTTTTTGTCTCACCTGGTGAGTTCCTCGTGCAGGTTGTTCGGTTCTGAAGAGTAAAACTTGACTCTCATATGAAGGCAGTACGGTGGGCCGACTAAAAGATAAACCAAAATATCATTTTAACCCAGACTACTGAACAGAATGGAACAGTTAAGCAGCTTTTCTTTGGATCTGGTCTGCAAATCACTTTGAAGATCAGATTCAAAATTAGTTAACGACAATAAATAATAAAGGAGTTGCAGACAATTTAGTTTTTGATGACTGCTGAGGAAATAAATTTGATAAACTGAAACTATATTCAGGAACAACAACAACAAAAAACTAGAAAGTTTCTGAAAAATTGGGAAAAAAATTGATGAGGACTGCCACATTGCAGCCATTTTAAAAGTCTGAGCCGAGTGTTTTGGTTCGCTCTCAGCTACAACCACACCAAATGTTGTAGCTCAATATGGCAAATAAATTGATGACATATAGCTTTTTTTTTATATAAGAAGCTTTAGAGGCTATCTTGGATTTTTTATTAGGATTCAATATGTGATGGGGAACATTCTCAGCCATAACTTCACCAAATTTCAGCTCTACATGTGTAAACATGGCCAAGTTAAAAACATTAGCTTTGGTGGTGGCCATCTTGGATTTTTATTTGAATTCGGTATTTTTTTTGTGCATTGCTCTAAATTATCACCACATCAAAAAATCTCTAAAAATGGCTGATTTGTAGTTGGTTTCAATGAAAAAAATGGCAACTTTGTTTTTGCAAATTTTGTCACCATGGTAACTTGAAATGCCAATGAAAGTAACAGTAACGTAACATCACGGAGCCGAGCCGGTTGTTTTGATATAAAATTTGTTGGGGAACACATTGCGGTTTGGGACGCATTAAAGTTGATAAAACAGCAAGACTCTTTTCAGGTGGATAATAACGGTGGCTACCTTCATGCAGTCCCCAGAAAAAAATTGTAAGACTTACTTTTAACTTGCTTTTTGATGCTTTTTGTGACATCAAGCCAGTGCTGAAACAACAGAAGACAAGAATGAAAGACACAGCAAAGACTTCAGCTGGTTCCCCCACCCTTTATTATTTGTTTAAGCACAATAAAACAGATTTTTATAAAAGAAAGCAAGCTTTTTTATTGTTAATCATAAAAACATTAACGCAAATCTTTGCAAATAAACAAAATACTGCAAGCTTTAAATATTTTTTAAATACCTGACATGCCTTATTCTGCCTACGAGAAAATAGCAAAGCAGCCAATGACAAAAGAAATGTTTCACTTGAAGGCTGAATTGATTCAACAAAAACTCAGATTACATTGCAAGTAAAAAAAATTAAATAAAAAACTAAAGATAAAAAGGACAGCACTTTCAAAGACAGCGATCTTAGATACACTTCAAAATCCACCGTGCACAATTTTAACAGGTGATCAGTAACATAATCAAAAAAAGTCAAGACATTTTTAACGCGTAGACTGAGGTGCTGGAAGAATGATGGTGAGAAGTGACCCTGCAAAACCCTCACACATTTGCTTCAGGCAGTTTTTATCTCAAACAGGTAAAATGACCGTATTTTTTGGCGTATAAGTCGCACTTGTTTGCTTAATTTGCATACCCTGCAACTTATACATCAAAGTGACTTATTTATGGTTTTTTTTTTTTTCACTTTATTAGACATATTTGGTCAGATGCGACTTATACGGCGGTGCGACGTGTACGGCAGAAAATATGGTAAATAAAATTAACGTCTAAATGTCTTTAATGTGATTGCTTTTTAAAACTCAAGTAAGCCTTTACTCCCTCATCTGTTTAGAAAACTAAAGTTTAACAGACTTGAACACGCCACTGCGATCCTCGGTGAACAAGAGTCACCAGATAATTTAAAAAGTGTCTGTTCCGTGCGGGACACCCAGCCTCTAAAAGGCACAGACGCGTCAATGGGAGGGCGCCACGGTTTTGTGAATCCATGTGTGAGCAGAGACAGAAAGAGACAGACAAAGATAACAGAGGAACTCGCAGCACTTTCTGGTTTCCTCTCCCCCACATTCCTTATTCCATCCCTCCCTCTCCCTCACTCCCTCAGCTCAAATGAGCTCTCCACCCTTCTCCTGTGTCCATCCTTCCCTCCACCACTCAGGGTCACTGACTTGAAACAGTTTGTGTAACAGGACAGCGTGACACCATTTGTTGACAAATCTCCTTTAATGAATCTTTTGGAGCCATTCACCAAAAGGGAAAGTCCTAGTGTGATGCTTTGCTACAAAGGTGACGAACGATTTGGGCAAAAATCAAGAAGTCTGACCAAACCGCCACAGCTCTTACCGGAACTTGTGCCGAGTCCATAAATCGCAGCCCAAAGTAGTCTTTCTCCACAATGTCCAGATGGTACATGATCTGCTCAAACAGTTCTTCACCTTTGGCTTTTTTCTGATGTGGGACAAACAAACAAAAAACAGGGCAAACGTCAGTATCTCAGTTAAACGGTTAAAAAAAAGTCAAAGAGGACTTAAAAGAGTGAACATTAATTAATCTAAGATTAAATAGACAAAATGTGTTATCTATGAAAACATGGTGCCAATGCTGAAGGCGTTCCTGAAATTCAAAATTAAAACAGAGTAAAATATGCAGAACAGAAGCTAAAGTGAGCTAAACATAGGCTTAAAAGACAGAATACAGGCTGAAATGAGCAAAACATCAAGTAAAAGAAGCAGAATATTAGCTAGAAGCTAAAACAAGCAGAGCTGGATAAAATTAAGCAAGCAGGCCTTTAAAGGCAGAACATGAACAGAACACAAAATAAAAGCAGCTTGATTTGAATAGGCTAAAATTAGCTCATTCTAATAAAAAACAGATGCTAAAGCTACAATGATTTCTGAAAAAGTTGTTAAAGTTAGCTAAAAGCTCAAAGTAGCATGGAGAAACAAATAAAGAGCAGGTTTACTAAAGCATATTTTAACGTGAATTTTTTTTTAAAGAATTGAGGAGCCTTGAAGATTTTATTTTAAATAAAACAAAATATTTTGAAAAGTGTAAAGATTCCAAAAAACATAAGTCATAGCTCACTAATCAAAACAGAGCTGAACTTTTGATATTCAAATAGCTAAAATAGCACAGAATAACTAGGTTGACTACAAATAAACATAAATTAGAAACAGGAAATTACTAATACTCACTATATAAAGTAAAAAAGCAAACAGTGTTACCAAAAGAAACATCAAGAAAATGTCATTTAAAAAATCATTTAGTTACTTCTGAGACACATCAACTAAAATATAAAAATCAGTGAAAAATCCCCCAGTCCTTCCATTACCTTTACCCACTTCTTCCCGTTTATTTCCCTTTAAAATATAGTCTGGAGTAGACTTTTTTTTTTTTATTTAGTAAAAGTGGATTATAAAGACATGAGAAAATGTTAACCTCACATTCCCAGCACCTGTATAGATACTGGCCCCTCTCATGAGGCTGTACCAGTTACTGCCTGTGCCCTGCTTAGAACTGGGAATGCCGCACTCCCCTCAGTCAGGAGGTTGTGGAGCATTAAGTGTAGAACCACTAGACTGAGGAACAGCTTCTACCCTGAGGCTGTTCGACTGGCATATCTCTAACCAGGTTAATCACTGTAAGAAAAAAAAAAATCACTGCAATGCCACTTTATTGGTGATATTTGACTTATCCATGCTGCTGATTATCCATGCTGCTGATTATCTATGCTGCTGATTATCCATGCTGCTGTATTCATTCATACCCATCTGCTCACCATAGACTCATGTTAGGACTGCTGTTGTTAGGCCGTACAAGTGTTTAGCGTATATCTTAGATCTTTTAGCATACCGTTTGGTGTTTGTTTACCATATCTTGGATCCTTATTTACCATTCTTTTTAGACTTTGTATTTTGTGATTTTTGGGTGTAACTGGGACCCTGTGCACATCATTTTGTTCCACCTCATGTACCACATGTGATGGAAACAACAATAAAGTTGACTTGACCTTGACTTGAAGAATCACAATACAGATTAAGCTGAAAAAAAATTAATTGCAATGTAACTTTCTTACTGTAAATAAATGCAAACAATGCCGATAAGCTCTAAGCATTTGCACAGACAGGAATAAGGAAAATTTGAAGAAACAAAAAATAGAGTAGGAATAAGTAAAGGACTGGATTCTTTCTCATCCCAGGAGATTTTCTGGCCAGCTCAGGGGGGAATGGCCCCATGCTAGTTGGCATAGTTAACAAAGCATACCGCACCCCTACGGTACCCATGGTGAGACAGTACAAAGGACTTATTGTGTGTATGTGTACTGCGCCCAAGGTCTAGTTTAAAGTGCTTGCAGTACTGTCTACTTTTCTGCCTGTGAGCCCACAGCTCCTTCTCTCAGAGTCAAGTATTTTATTGATGAGCTGTAATTCACTGGTCCATTCTACCCACTGGTATTCATTTACAAACAGAATAAAGGCAAGAACGAGTACAAGTAGTACATACTAAGACAGAAGAAAATACTTTTCTTGGTAAAACCATACTTGACTCCACTCTCTAATGGTTCCCAAGCAAAAAAAAAAAAAAAAAAAAGATTCATGTGCTTAACTTTGTGGGCTACAATTAAGAGAGAAGATGACAAAGTGGTGGTGAAAAGGTATCAGCAATTGGGGTTGTAAGGTGTGGGTGAGCAGAGTCAGGTGGAGTTTAATAAAATATAAGGACATAAACATACTCAAATGAATGTGTATGGTAATGCTGTTTAGAACTGGGTGCGGATGATCACAGACAGAAGAAACCAATGGCACCAACTTTTGAGTGGCGTTGTCTCCCTGAGCTGACTGGTGGGATACAAGGAGAAAAATAGTCTTCAAAAACTGATAGAAAACTGAAAGAAAATGTGCAAAATTTCCATCACAGTAGCGAACCCATTGTTTGCGACCACGTTAAATCACCTGGCTGACAAAATTGAACTTTTGAGCGCAGTTCAATCATGTCACTGGCCCTGTTCCACAGGTATTACCAACAAGTGATAAACAAAGACATTACTTTGTGAATTTCAACAGCTATTTAGTAGAAAAACAGAGCATATTAGGCAAACAAGTAATGTTAGTCTGGTTATCTTTAGCCAGTAGTGCTAAATAAAAATACACATTTGTTTATTGTTACAAATGATTAAACTAAGATTTGTAAGAAAAGTTAGCAATTTGCCATTCCAATTTTCTCGATACGTAGGATTAATGTTCCACTTCTTTGTGGTTCTTTGTCCAAAATTGTCTAACAAAACTGGTTCACAGCGAAATGATGTTTTGGTTATTTTTTATGCATTTATCGCCAACTGTGAGATATTATTTTTGTTTAAGTGCAATATAAGTTTATTGTAAGGTAAGGTTTTAAAAACATCTCCCGAGTTTCAGGTAACAATCTGATTTAGTATAAAACCACTAAACTTCCTGCTTTTAAAAAGGAGGCACATCTCCAAAGATTATTTCAAACATGCACATCTATTAACTTTAAAACATGTATTGTAACCATTCTTACACAAGTAAATGTTTAAAACCTTTCAGTTCTAAATTATCATGTGATTCGCCTGCCAGAACAATCAGGATTTTAGCAGTTTAGGTATTTTTACAGACGACACCTTGCAACATTAACTTGCAATGAAAAGAGCAGCCAAGAATACTTTTGAGAATTTTACTTACACTACAGAAATGCAAGTAAATAAGTAAAATCAAAATGTTTATCACGCAGCTTTAATTAGATACAAAAGGAAAAGGTTATTGTTCAACCATTAACTATGACCAGCATGTTTCTGGTGCTTACAGAACATTTTCAAACTGATCCTTTATCTGCTTTGTCATGATGCATTTGCTGATATCATTTCAAAACTGAGGGTGACTATCTTTACAGGACAGAACAACGCCACAGCTGAACGTGCACAGACACACAAACATGCTGAGAATGAGGTGGTGGTGCTGATATGAACAAAGAGAAATGTTTAAAAAGTCCATGATTCTGAAGGAGAGACCAGTGAGCAAGAACCGAGAGTGGGTCACAACTTATTAATCAAAAGTCAGATCGTGTTTGGAATATGACTGATTATTTTAATGACAATATAGTCACAATAAAAAATAAAAAAAAAACTAAAACAAGAACCATTTCATCCATCATTTCATTTCTCCTTAATCACATTTACATCCACGTCTGTGTATCAGTTTTGTAACTTGCCTAACCGTTGTTAGCAAATTAGGTCAAATGTAGGTGAAGTAGACACAAAAATAAGAAGAAATACAATTTACAATTCAATTCCGTTTATTTATACAGCACCAAGTCACAACATTAGTCATCTCAGGGCACTGAACAGAAACATTCATACACATGAAAACCAATGTAACATTTTTTTATCTGAGGAGCAGACTGCTTTGAATTTAACTCCATCACAAAACTCTCATCTTGAACAAGCATGAAGGCGACAGTGGAAAGAAAAAAAAACTCCCTCATGAGGAAGAAACCTTTAGCAGAACCAGGTTCAGGACAAGCGACCATCTGCTTTGACCGACTAGGTTTGGTAGGAACAGATACACAATGGCAGGTCGAGAATCACATGTTAAGATAGAAATAATATCAAATGAAAAATGTTTCAATTTTAACAACTCATTTTCAGAAATGCAGTTAATTTGACCTCGAGTAGTTTAAGTCTACTGCAGCATAACAAGACAATCCTAATTATAGGATTTATC